>JASZXU010000305.1:0-25953 GCA_035521515.1 Phenoliferia sp. Uapishka_3 | reverse complement strand
GTTCGAATCTTTATTTCGGCGAGGGTCTTGCCGGAGCAGGAGGTTTCGCCTTCCCAGAAACAGCTCCCAATCACCCCCTCTCCGGTATTCAATCCACCTCCGGAGAAGAAGAAGAAGAATACGACGGCTACGAGGACATCTCTTCCTCCCTCTCCTCCCGGCCCGCGCCACCAACAATCGACGAAGATGTTTCTCCTCCAGACGTTTCTGTCGCAGACGCCGATCCACCGCCCGGAGTCGACGATGTTGGATTCACGAGTAGTGCACCTGGTACCAGTCCTCCTTCCCCTGTTATGGGAACTAGTCTCGTCGGCGCTGGCGGCGGAGGCTTGAGGAGGGGCAACGATGAGGAAGATCCGGATCCACCACCAAGCTTTGAACCTCCGCCCCCTGGATCGTCTGTTCATCATCAAGCTGGAACGACAATTGCTGGAGGGTTGATCGGAACACTCGGACTATCAAATCTTACAACCCTTTTCACCTCCTCAACTTCTCCTCTCGATTCCTCCTCCTCCCTTATTCCCGCATCTACCCTATCCACCTCTCAACACTCCTCAACTTCCCCACCCTCCCAACACCAGCCTTCATCACCCACAGAAGCTCTCCCACCTCCCTACGCCGGCGGGACTATTCTCGCCGAACAAGAAGCCGCACTCCCGTCCAGTATCGAACAAGAAGTGATTGGAGAAGGAGGAGAAGGAGAAGAAGGAGGAGCGGAAAGGAGAGGTAATGGGAATGAGCCGCCGCCTTATACGACGCATTTGGTGGGAGGGGAGGGAGAGAGAGAAGTCGTTGTCGGGTTGATGAGGAGTGGGAGGGTTTTGGAGATACTGTGATGGATGAGTGGGTGAGGAGTTTTGGTGGAATTTGAAAGGGGAGCATTTCCGTGTGTTGAAGAGAGGTTGGTTTGTTGAGAGATGCGGAAGGAGATAAGGTGATGGTCAGCTTTCGTACTTGTTCAGGGTTATGCGATCTCCCGCGAAAGATTGGATAGTGGCGTTCTGTTCGCTCTTTAGCTTAGTCTTCCCTGTCCTTCATTGTCTGGAGCGACTCAAGCCCTGCGCCTAAACCGGAAGTAAGGCCCTCGACGTTCGAGTTTCATTCAAGCGTACTGATCATCTTTCTCTAGACGCCCAGTGCAGCTGTAAAGACAACAAGTTTTAATTGCACAAAAGACCGGAATCACTCTGGAGACTTTTGTTTAGTGTAGATGCTGGTCTTTTGTACATGGAGCGTTCTTGTAGCAAGAGCAATACACTAACGCTCATTTTTTCAAATCCCAAACAGCGCAAGATCAGCAATCAGGATGGAAGTGATGCCTTCGACCACAGTCAACATCATTTTCCAGCATCAAATAACCTAGGTGCTCTGAACTACACACATCCAGGGTTGCCGGAGTTCGTCGCGCCGCTTGGACCGCGCACTTCTCAAGGGGCATATTTAACTTTCATATCATCGAGCGGTTTCTCCGTTTCTTCCTTCACCTGCAACACGATGTCAGACAGCGCCACCTCACCAGCCAATGATGGTCTCGTCGACTTTGTCTCGCTCCCCGATACCTCAGACTCATCGTGGCAAGGTGACTCGGACGACAACGCCACTGTGGCGACCGAGTAAGTCTTCATCATCTCAAGTTGTCGGTTGCACCTCCTAATGATGGGGATCTAGAATATCAGCGAAGCATCTCAGAGTAGACACTTCTCGTGATGGCACTCGTATCCCAGCTTTCCCCCTTGGTGGGTTCAAGTCGGCCGTCTTCCACGACTTCAAAGTCTACAACGAAACGCCCGACGAGGACATAAAGAAGTTGGCAAGCTCTCAAACTTCTCCCTTTACTCTTTTTAGCTTCAACGATCTCCAGCTTCGGTAAGGATTCATATGTATCACCTTTCCGCGACATGGCTTACCTGATGAAGTTGCACCACTTGTAGCGTCGAAGGTCAAACCCACCTTATAGGGGACGATCGTGTCTCTGCGAGATTCCTGCACAAGAAAATACTCCCAGGCTCTGAGGATGACAGGTTGATTTACCCCGAACAGTCTCAGGCTGCAACCGTCACTATTGCTGGCGTGGACTACGCGATGGTAGTCCTTCAGGAGATTCTCCGCGGCGAACACAGGGAGCTTGCCGAAGCTCTCGGTGTCGTCTGTCCAGTCAGTCTCATTCTCTCTCGTGTCGAATTGAGTCCCCTCTGAGTATTGAGCTGAAAAAACCTCATTTTAGTCCTTCAATGCTCGCCTCAAGTGGTGGACGTTCGACGTCGTGGCGCTCTCCGCCAAAGGTTTTTTCTACAAAGGACACCTGATCATCATTCACGCCGAGCTCGTTGCACCCTCTAGACCTTGGAAGAATCTCCCAGTGTGATTATACTCACGTTTGCCTAGCAACCTCCGCTGACAGTGCTTGCTGTGCAGCTGTCGTTGTGAACTTACGAAGGTGAAGTGAAGAGGGTTTTGAGGAACCCAACTGGTTTTTTATGTAACATCGTTTCTTTGTTAATTTCAAACCTTCCTGTCCTCAAAGTGCACATGAACGGATAGAAAAGGTTTCCACGTCCCCGCCTCGACACCACAACGTCAAATGTGAATCGTGATGCATGTCTTTACTGCAAAGGCTTCGGCTTCGGCGCAGACTACGCGGTGAAGTGTGTTATATTGAGGTTTCAGTAGTGAGAGAAATATCGGGGCAGACGTACCCTTCCGAGATAAACGTCAACGGTGCCCGCAATACGCAGGTCGATCGCAATTCCCAACAAGGCGTCAAGGGTGGACTCCTTGGGCGCAGCTTCTGCTTCAACTTCGGCTGAAAGTAGTATGGATGTCAATTCGAGTCTCTGATCGCAAATGAAATGAAATACCTGGCTTGGGTCCCGCGGAGAAACTCTGCGTAGTCGAACTTACGCTGGCGTCTGTAGCTTCGGTCGTAACTAGATCCGCACTAATTCAGCGAAGAACATCCCATGCAATGAAAATGTACTCGCGAGGTTTGGCGAGGCTTCCTGAACCCCCCGCCTGACTCCCGGATGCTTTCTTTTGGCGTCGCGCACGACCTAATGCAAACATGTACGAATCAGCCCAGACTGCGCAAATTGATCCTTTCTGAAATCTCTCAACGCTTGTTGACATGAGGCAGAGGAGCTGAGTGTCCAGACGCACGTCAGCTTGCCACGCTTAGAAGCAGCGCCGGACGCCAAATCATCCTTGCCACTCACAGATAGCACGATCATCACCGGTTTCGCTTTCGCTCGCAGCATAAGTATCAGGCTGCCTTTCAGTCTGAGACTGATTCTGAGGCTCTGTGAACAAAACGAGCATATATCAGCGTGCGAAGCCCTTGATCGGGTGGCGACAGACGTCAAAGTTCGAACGCACCAGAAGTGGTCGATGCGTTGTCGGACATGTTTGAGGTATGACGAGGTTGGCGATGGTGCAATATATTATGACTGATGGGAAGTGGAGTAAAAGAGGAGGAAGAAAAATGAACAGCTTTTGCAGGGACGTCTACGTCGTGGGGCGTCGCCGTGAGCACGTGAGCGATGGACGGAGGATCAGCTCTCAATAGAAGGCACATTAGAATTCTAACTTTGATTCACATGAACGTCCTATGAGTTATCTCTGCTATGGTCAGCACCCACGTACCGGACACAGGAGCGCGGGCGGACGGTAAGAGCGTTGACATTTCGCGATGTGCTGCAGTTCTTGTCTGCGACGTCGAGCAGTTGTCCTCGTTCGCGCAGATGGCCGCATCCTCAATATGGATATCTCGGGAAGTGTGGGGGTGACGAGTGTAGGTCGCGTCCTTTCGTTGCCTGGCTGCCACGCCCAGAAATTGACCTAGTGCAGTTCGCGAGTCATCGATCATCTCCTGCAGGGCGCGCTGAGGGAGCACGATTGAAACTTGAAGTCTTGTTGCGGAGTATTGCTTGCTTTGCGGATGATGGGGAAGCTGGCGCAAAACACCATTATCTGAGCCGCGAGCCCGAACTCCCCGTCCAGATCTTTTCGACTCGATGAAATTTGCAGTTGCTTTGTAGGATCTATTGTGCTAGTGAGGCATGCAGATTGATGGAGACGACTTTTGACCCTTTGGACTTTGGAATTTGGACGATTTGGGAGAGAGGCTTTGTAAGGAGGGAGAGAGGGAGGTGGGGGGTTCTTGTGCGATTATGTTCAGTATAGAGTTTGATGGGGTAAGCGACAACTGAAAGGTATTGTGAGGCCGCCGGGGTAAGAGTGTGCAGAGGAGGCCCGTCTTGGGGGTTGTGGCGGGAGGGCGCCTTTTGTAGCGTGATTTTGCGGGGAATAGCGAAGTCCGAGGTAACTTCGGCAGAAGAGGAAATAAGAGTGGTGGAAGATTGAAGATCGACTTTGTACGAGAAGGGTAGGAGGAGTATTTACGAGGGAGGGACGGTGAAGTGGGGTGAGGTGAGGTGGCGGCCTCGAAGTCTTAGTAAAGACCCACTCGACCGCGCTCTGATGAGAGCAGCTTCTCGACTAACAAGTGAAGATGTCAGTGAAGTTCGCTTGAGCACAGAAGATACATCCTTACTGGCAATAAGGTGCTTCGAATACGAAGACGCATACTTGCGGAGGTTCGCAAGCTGAATGGCCGTCTGACTGAAGAGCTGTTCGCGTTGAGTGCCGACAGCAGTGTGCAAAATTTCTACAGCGGAGAAAGGGATTAGGAGAGAAAAATTGGAGAGGAGGAAGGGAGACGTACTCTGCATCACATAGTTGGCGTAGGGATGCACAAGCATCGCCTTGACGACTGAAGAGCCATCGGCAGCCGGGGCAAGGACCTCGTCGATGAGGTTCCTGCGCTCGGCTTCTGTCGCCCAGACGATACACTTCTCGACGACGTTGCTCGCAAACTTCTGCTGAGCGAGCGGGAGGACCTGCCCGTAGACCTTCGAGATGACGAGGGACCGGTCGGCAGGCTCTCCCTTCTCTATGATCCACTGGATGACGTACTGTGAATATATCTGTGTAAGCTGAGGAACGAGGTTTTCTCTTGAGAAGAAAGAGGATTTACGTTACCGTACTGATCCTGGATCAGGTTCTGCGTGTAGCGATGCAGCTCGTCGAGGAGAACACGAGTCTGACTAGGTGGGCAGTTCTCGAAGATGCGCTGGAGAACCCGGCAACCATACGGGTGAGTGGCGAGAGCGTGCACCTGGTTCACGCAAGCATCCGTGATGAAGGTGATGTGCTCGCTGGGGACTCGCTCGAGGGCGCGCTAATGAAATTCGAAATGCGTCAGAAAAGTAGACAAATGCTAGGACTGCTGTAAAGCCTCACTTGAACCACGTGGTTACTCTGAGCATCACGAGCACACTTGAGGATGTGTCCGTCGAGCTCCTTGACGAGTCGGACTTGCTGGTCGACCAAGACGTACTCGAGAGCCTGAGGTGAGAAGCGAATACAGTCAGAAAAATGTCAAATATGATTTAGGATTTTAGAACTTCGACTCACCTTCTGAACGACACGGCATCCATACATCTGAAGTGACAGCTGAAGGATGTGACCTTCGAGGACGTTTGCCATCGCCGTCTTCTGAGCCTGACTACCCTGCTCGAAGAACTTCTGAATTACGTCTAGAACGCCAAGTTTGGTCAGCGCATCTGCAGATACTACCGAAACCAAGATCCTCACAGTTGGCAAAAACGTCGGTGGATAGCTGAAGCATGTTAGGGAGCACTTCGTCGAAGACGAGTTGTTTCTCATCACTGGTCGCCGTTTCAAGCTTCGTTTGGATATGACGAGAGCCAAGCTGATCGCCAGAGAATTCGACAATGTGGTTAACGAGGTCCTGAGAAATGAAGAAAATTGTCAGCCGAGTGCGGTAAAGCATCAAAAAAGCAATGCAGACGTACAGTCAACTCCCAACTCCTGTGCCTGTTGGTCCTGAATTCTTCGAGCATAGGGCTTCGGACCGGCCTCATGTCTTCGGGGTATCTTCCAACTCCACCGTACCCATATTGACCATAAGACTGTACCGGAGGACCAGGTGCGATGTACTCCACGGCGCTCCTCAAGCCTCTTCCAAGAAGAATCTGCTGCTGCTGGCCCATGACGGGAGGGAAGACAGCAGCTCCGACTGGTCCACTGTGCTGCTCGGGCGAAGTTCCGTACGGTGCCCCGGGAGCGAGACCATACGAAAGAGCTGGGGAGTAGGAGAAGGATCCTTGACGGGAGTTGTGGGAGGCTTGCTGGGGCGAGTAATCGACTGGTGGCATCCCAACTGGCATTCCCCAAGGAGGCGAGTTACTGCATTTTTGGAAGAGCGAACGTAAGGAGGCGCTCGACCGCAGCGGGAGGCAGAGAGGGAAGGAACTCACCCAGAGTCGCGACGAATGGATTGAAGGTCGCTAGGCTGCTGGAAGTACGCATTGGGGTCCGAGTAGGGTGCGTAAGGGTCCTGGGGCAAGTATTGCGCTCCCTGCTGAAGGTAGTAAGGAGGGTACGGGCCAGACGACTGCCGAGTGGTTGGTGGTGGTAGCGCGTCGCGACCACCATAAGGCCCAGGTGAGAAGGCAGGTCCACGCTGCTGCTGTATAGGAGGACGAGATCCCTGGGAAGCTCGGTACGGGTCGTTGTTCGCTCCGCCAAGGCTCATGTTGCGCAGGCCGGCAGCGAGGTCGTCCGGCGACGACTGGTCGAAGGCGCCATAGCTCCTCCTGGGTGGAGGCTGCTGGAACGGTCCACCGTACGGCTGTCCCATGTAGGGAGGCTGCTCGCTCGGACTCATGTAGGCGTAGCCGCTGGGCGCGATAACTTCGTTCGACGTGTGGACACCGCCTGCTGCGAAGCTGCCGAGCCCGGTCGAGTCTGTTAGCGCGGCGTCGGGTGGAAGAGTGGACGCCATGCGAGTTGCTCCCGTTTGAGCACTGGCGGGAGCACCGTCGTTGCGACCCGCGACGGACGTGGGATCCTCGTTGAGTTTCGTCAGGTTGGGCGGAGAGCGGAGGTCCGCGGACGAGCCGTACGTCCTCAAGGATGGACGAGGGAGTCCGCCCAGGTTGAAGTCCTGTGTGGTGGAAGGACACGTCAGTGCCGAAAAGATGAAAAGGAGGCAAGTGGAAGAAGAAGGAAGGAAGGTGGGGTGGGGGAGACGTCAAACGAAAAAAACACGCGGGCGCACGGTGCTCGAAAGAAGCCACTACGGCGCACATGCGATAGAGGAGGGAAAGTTTGACAAGGGGGGTACTCACGGCGCTGAGGTTCTTTCCCTGGCCATTAAGCTGAAAGTCGGGTTTGGGCGCTCCACTGACGGCCTGCTCAAATTCTGAAGGCCAGTCGGACGAAGCTTGCTGACCGGCCGTCCCTTCGCCACCTGTGGGGGTCGAAATGCTTCCCTCGTCGTCGTCTTCATCCCGTCCAGCGACTACTCCGTTGCCCCATCTTTCACGAGCATCTTTTTGCGTGGTCTGACGGCCAAACCCAAATACCTCTGAGCCGACTACCAGGCTGCCTCCGGGAGTTCGCTGACCGGCTTCGTTCGGTCCCGACACGCTGCGAAAGCCGGAGCCAAGAAATCGGTTCGACTCGATGGCGGGGACACTGGTATGACCCAGTGGAAGCGCACCAAAGGAAGGTAAGGGCAGCGCGCCGAGGGAGAGCGAATGCGACTTTGTGGATGAGAGGGGGTCGTAGGATTGTCGCCGGGCGAGGCCAAGGTGACGGGGGTGGGCCTGCATATTGAGCTGGAGGTGGGAAGAGTGCAAGATGGCTGTTCAAAATCAAGACAAACGACCGAGAGTCAGCGCCGTCATTTCTCCGGCGCGCGCCGCAAAACAAGTGATGAGCGCGCGAAAGAAGCGAAAGCTCACAGCGAAGCTCAAGCTAGAGTGTGCGTTGTTGTGATATTCCTTAAGCGAAAGATCTAAGTGGCCTGGGAGGGATGTCGAGCAAGTCTAGTATGTAGTAGAACTTTCTCTGCTTTGCCGCAGTCTTCGTCTGTGTGGGCGCGGTAGGAAAGGCGAGGGTATCTGGTCTAGATACACTTGGTGTACGTAAAGGAGTATGTGCAGGAAAAAGGTGTGTTGAAGAAGGAGATGGTTCGTGTTTTCTGAGAGCTGTAGGAGGCCGGGGGTTGTCAGAAGCGCTAAAAGGAGGCGGTAGCACAGGGACCACCGAAGAGCCGGAGGAGGGGGTGCTCTCACCTTTTCAAGTGCTTCGCAGCTCCCTATTTTTCGGACTTAGACCGACGACTTTGGAGAACCTGCTTGTTGGTTGTGAAGCTGAAGTGCGCGACGAACGACTGGCGAAAGCTCGAGACTGCTTCGAGATGGAGCTACTGCAGAAGCTGCCGGAAAAGGTGCGACGGCGTGTGGGACTATGAACAAGGGGCGGGAGATGTCGTTCGGAGGTGTTGCTGCTCTCGCTCTACCTATGAGAGGAAGCCGGTGAGCATGTTCATCTTCTGGCAGCTGGTTTGAAGCGAGGGGACTCACGAAGATGCGGGACGGAGAAAGCGACCAAGTGGGATCTACCTCACTTTAGTTTTAGCAGAGAAGAAAGAGACAGCAACGGGTGAGAGAGCCGGGAGGTAGCTCGTCGTGGACAGAGCAGCTCAGCACAAGGTCAACCATCCAACACGGAGCCTCCTCGCCCTAAGCCGAGCGCAAAACCGGAACAACTGTGTCGTCTCGCACAAGCATTTTTCCTTTCACTTCATGCGTGGGCCGCTTGCAATCTAGAAACAACTTCCAAGTATTCCTGACCATCCAACCTCAGCCGGCCCAGAGCAGCTTCCATCCACCAAAATTTCAGGGCGGCCGCCGCCTCAAGCCGTCTTCTATTCGATAGCGCGGCACGAGTCGGTCACCCATCTTCTGGATTTTCCCTTTCCGCCTATCCACTTTCCGTCGTACTTATCCTTCAGAAACAAACGAGTTCGACGTCATCTTTGCGTTAAGCAACGGGTACGGCGATCATTCAATTGGCGGGCGCTCCAGACTCAGATCACGATAGAAGGAACTGATAGAAGGAATTCGACGCCACCGAGTTGCACTTTTGGTATGTAAGTCTCCCAAGTTTTTGCTTTTGAGCAAAGGGCACATTATTTGGCGGTTACCTTTGCTTATAGGTATTCACGCTTCGCAGGCGCCCTCAAGTCTCCTCAAGGCCTCACCTTGGTTCGACGTCCGATCGGCGTTGCTAGAGCCCACGCAGAGCGCACCCTTTGTAGACGCGATTATGTATGTCTGTACGCAACTTCAAGTCAACAGGGCCGAGTCGGATGTCTGCTCTGTCGTGCTCTCGCCAGACAAGGAGAGAAGGTGGTCGACCAAGCGCATGCAGAATGCGCCCAAGCTTTCAACATGGGAGCGACGGGCCTCGTAGCTTAACCTATTTGCAAAAATGCTTCCGCTAGTACAGACCCACTTGCAGGTAGGACTGTCCAAGTCGTCTTGCATTGCTTCGCCGCACGAAAGCGACTTCGATAACCTGGTCAGCAAACCCGAATCAGCTAGAGTCGAATCAGCGTGAGTTCGGGCAGCCTATTCATCTGATGTAGGATTTGTTTAATATACACTATTATTTTCAAGATGATTAAGTAGATTTTGCGCCTGGGTCATGGACTGGTTCATACTTGCGTTGCCGCGGCGCTTCGCCAAGGCTTCGCAGGCGCCATGGCGAGGAAATTTTTCTGCATTCGTCGGGAGTCGAACAAACGAAAGTCCAGGGCACAGTAGCAATTGTGCACATTCCTACTGGCCCATAACTTTGCGATTGGGAGCACTCGCCATGTTTCGGCCGAGATTGAACCGCGTGCTACGGCTCATAAGCCCTTAAAATGACTCCGCGAGCGCCTCAAGTGGGGCTCAAGCCGCGCGGACTCTTTCTCTCTTTCCTCATCCTCCCTACATTGATGGGCATGATCCAGCTCTCAGCTCTTCTCTTTTCACTTCTGTCCCCCTCTCTGGCGTTCCCATTCCTCCAAACATTCTTCCAAACCACCGCGGCTCCTCCCGTCCAGTCCCTCCTCGGTCACGACTTTCGAGACTTCGCAAAAGGCTTGCTCGATGAATGGCATGTACCGGGAATGTCGGTGGGAGTGATATCGATGGGTAAAGACGGCGCGGCACCGCGGGTGGAGTTTGTTGGAGTGGGGACGATGGGAAAAGGACGAAAGGTGGATGCAGACGTGAGTCTCTGAGGCTTGTCTCGGGATTAGGGATTTATACAAGGTCGAATCTGGATCTGGGGACGCTACAGTACATTGGGGCGCCTCGGCATCTCACACGGCGATAAGACTTTGCCTCAAACTGACCGCATCCTTCCACGACAGACGCTTTTCGGCATCGCATCAAACTCGAAAGTAAGTCGAATCATACCTTATGATCTGCAGCGGACCCTTTTTTGACGTAAGAAAATGTCAGGCGTTCACGGCCGCTGCTGTTGGCGCCCTAGTCGATCGCGGCCTCTTCAACTGGACGACCAAGGTGTCGTCCCTCTTACCCGGATTCTCCCTTCCGATCGGAGTTCAAGGCGATGCGAGCGTGCTTGATATTTTGAGCCACAGGACTGGGCTTCCGAGGTATGATAATCAAGATTATCAAGAACGTTGCGAAGTCTGATGTTGAGTTGCTTCTTGGCTCAGACATGACCATAGTTATGCCCCTGGGGTATCTCACAAGGATTTCGTCAGTCGCATCCAGCACTTGCGTCCGTCGGCAGAGTTCCGTGAAGTTTGGCAGTACGTTTACTCGTCCGCCTCAGGATGGCAGAAAATTACTCAAACTTTACTCAAATTGCAGGTACAATAAGTAGGTCCATTGACACTCAAAATTCCTTATTATGGATTGTTCATATTCAAACGCTTTCTCACCCAAGTCAGATGTTCATGACGGCGGCATACCTTGTCGCTTCTCTTTCCTCGACCCCCTTCACAACATTCGTCACCGAGTCAATCTTTAAACCTCTCGGAATGAGCTCATCGACATTTTCGCCCGACAGCTCTTCCACATCCTGGGATCACCTCAGCGACTCCTTCGTCACGCTAGACAACGGAACCATCGTCGAGATTCCGTACGGATTCAAAGCGTCTTTCGAGGACTTGCAAGTCAACGCTGGAGCCGGTGGGGTTGTAAGCTCTGCGCGAGACTTGATGAAGTGGTTAGAGTTCTTGATTACCGCTGTGAGACCTCGCCATTGCTTGTTACCTTGAAGCGCAACCCTCTGACGTTTTGTGAGCGCTTCGCAGCGAAACTCAGCAATCCATCCTGAGTCGGGCAACAGCACGAAAAAGAGCTTTCCCACCTCTCCGAGTTCGGTATTGAAGATTTCGGAGGCACACATGCTTCTGAATTTGAGGGGAGCGTACCCTGACATGTCGTCGCCCACAAGTTATGGCATGGGACTTGAAATTGAGCAATACCAAGGCTCAGAGCTCATTCGACATGGAGGTGCGTCAAAAGATAAGACGCATGTTTTCGAAGCTACTGAACCAATACCTTAACTTCAGGGTCAATTCCCGGCTTCGGAACGCAAATTGTCTGGTCCTCGGAGCACGGCGTGGGAGCGGTGGCGTTGTGTAATGCCGCTTTGTGGGCAAAGTTTCTCCTTGCCAGTGATGAACAGCGATGACTAAATCTATGGTTTACTGGAAGGTCTGGAAACTCTGTCAGTGACATCGTAACCTTTCGAGCCTTTGAGGATCTCCTGGGCCTCAAGCATGTCGACTGGAACGGGAGGTTTGTTGTGGCACTTTACATCTGACGTACACGTTCTACTCAGACATTTTGAAAAATCTACAGGTACAAAGAAAAGAAAAAGGCGGCTCGCGCACTCAGAAAAGGCAAACAAATAAAGCTTCTGAAGTCCACCTTCGCGACGACGTCCGCGGTCGAAAAGCCGCCCGCGCTCCCACTGGAGCTCTACCTCGGTGCTTACGTGGACGAAGGCTATTCGAACCTCACCATTTGCTCCACCTCGCCCCAATCTGACGATCCACTCGCTTGCTCCTCCTTACACGCCCTCCTCTCTGGCGCCCTTCCGATCACAGACGTCCCGCCTCCCTCCTCGCGCCCATCTTTTCTGATCGCCCGTCCCGGATACTTTGGACAGACACATATGTTGATTACCCAGGAGGAAGGTGAGCTTTACAAAGGGTCGTGGGGAGCCATCTGGGAATCCCCTCAAAAAGCTGGGGAGATGATGGTGGCGTACGACTACGAAGACGGTGAGGTCGTTGACGTGCAGTTCTTGCTTGGATTTAGCGAGGGAGAGACGGTCGTGGAAGGGATGGAATGGAGGGGAGTCTGGGGTCCAGGTCCGATTATTAAAGGGAGGGAGAACGAAGAAGGGAAGTCGGTGGAAGTGGTCTTTAAAAAGGTATGATTTAGTATCATTTTCGGCTGTCGATTCGAACATTTTGGAAGCGATAGTCTCAATCGTATATTGTGAAAAACGCAAAAGAAAAGGAGCAGCAGAGCAAAGCAGATGATTACTTAAGCAGCACGTCGCTTATCGGCTTTTCCCCACCACCCATCCGAGTCAATTGTGGACCTCTTTTTACCTCACGCCCTACGCACTTAACGGCAAAAATGCTTTCTCTCAGCCGAACGACCGTTCGCTCCTTCCGACCTCTCCTTGTCCCCGCTATCCGCACAGTATCGACTGCACCTGCGCCGACGTTGCACCCTTCGGAATCTGGTCTCCGCCCACCGCACCTCCTCACACTCGCCGACCTTTCCGTTTCCCAGATTCAGTCTCTCATCAGCTCAGCAATCGCCTTCAAGCGCCATTACAAGAAGAATGCGATCCCTCTCGCAGGCAGGATCGCGGAGGATGTGAAGAAGGGAGATGCGGACACTTCGGCCCCGCTGGTTGGCGTCAAGAGTCTGGATCACAAGACCGTCGCTTTGATGTTCAGCAAGAGGAGTACGCGAACGAGGGTCGCCACAGAAAGTGCAGTGCACATGCTTGGTGAGTCGCGTTCCGTTGTGCAACCGCTCTCGAACTCCGTGCAACCCGAGGTGCGGGAAGAGCAGTAAGTATTGTTGAAGAGATGGAAGGAAGGAAAGAAACGAGTGCTCGGAAGCTGAAAAGATCGAATAAAGGCCTGCACCTGCAACCTGCCGACGGATTACGGACAGATTAGCACCGTAGATAGGGCTCTAAGGCGCTGTGAGTGGCTATGGTGATGGTAAAGAAGCTCCAAGAACGCAAGAGCGTGCGAAAATGACACAATCTGCTGGCTGAGTGCTGGGCGAACGACGGGGAATGCGTTGCGAAGTCTGGTGATAAGCGTCGACGATTATCGCGCTGACTACTTCAAATTGGATCCTTTTCCAGGTGGTCACCCAATGTTCCTCGGGTCCTCCGACATTCAACTCGGCGTAAACGAGTCCCTCTACGACACCTCCCGAGTCGTGAGCAGCATGGTTGACGGAATCATGGCTCGCGTCGGACACCACTCCGAAATCGAAGTTCGTTCCCTTCTTTTCTCTTACTTCCTCTCTAGCAGTGCCATGTCGCTGACGTCGTTTTTGCTGCCAAGACCCTCGCTGCCAATTCTTCCGTCCCAGTGATCAACGCTCTCTCTCACTTGTACCACCCAACACAAATCCTTGCGGACCTCCAAACACTCCTCGAGCTTCACGGGCCCTTCTCCACACATCTCACTACTCTTTCCGGCCTCACTGTCTCCTGGATCGGTGACTCCAACAACATTCTGAACGAGATGATGGTTACCTACCCACGACTCGGTATCAACCTCCAGATCGCAACGCCAGTCGGATACGAGCTCGACCCGGAAGTGCTCGCTCGGGCAAATGCTGGAATCAAGGCCGAGGGAGGTACTGGCAAGATTATCCACACGCACAGTCCGGAAGAAGCCGTCAAGGGCGCCGACGTTGTCACGACTGACACTTGGTACTTTTCATCATTTCTTCCGTTCATCATTATGACCGCAACTGACCTCGCACCGTACCTCCAGGATCTCAATGGGACAAGAAGAGGAGTCAATACAGCGAATGAAAGATTTCTCCGGCTTCCAAATTACGAACGACCTCCTCACCCGCGGCGGCGCCAAATCCTCCTGCCTCTTTATGCATTGCCTCCCTCGACACAAGGAGGAGGTCGACGACGAAGTGTTTTACGGGCCTAAAAGCATCGTGTTCCAGGAGGCAGAGAACCGCAAGTGGACAATCTTGGCTTGCGTCGATTCTTTCATTGGAAAGTGGTCGGTCTAAAGAATTGGTAGGGAATTGGGAGGAGCTGGACAGAAAGAAGCAGGTACTTCATGGCTGTATGAAAAAGAAAAAGGAAGCTTCAGGCTACCAATTGTCACCACTAGGTCGCTGATGATGAGACAGACCTGCGAGACGAAGACTCGGGCGTTGATATGATGATCTGATAGTTGCTATCATCACGTTGTAGGGGACCCTGCCGCATTGTAAAAAGCGTATGAGAGGCAGGTCAGCTGGTTGAAGGCCCCACCCGCTTCATAGGCGCACCCTGATTGACGTCGACCTTCGCGATCGTAGGCACTTTCTCGGATAAGGCTCGTGCGCGCTCTCAGCAAGGTCAAAGCAGTCTCAAAACAGGTCAGTTGAGTCAATTCTCCCTAGTTTATGACCCACAGAGCTTTGATCGTCAGAGAGTAGAGTGTTTCTTGACTTTGACGGGCTTGTCGCCGCGCCCCAAAAGCTCTGAGCGGCTTCGTAAAGTTCGATGAGCTGAAACGAACGCAGACAGCGGTTGAAGGACGATTTTTCTTTCTTTCTTTTGTGTAGAGCTTAGTCGAAATACCCCCGAGTGTTATAAGTAAAACCTCTACAGCACGATGCTTGAAGTCGGCGGAGCTCCCAGGTGCCTTGGCGTATTCGCTCGCCAAGAGGGGGAGATCTCTCGTGGACCAAGCCCCCTGGAGACGAATCGTGTGACCTGGTCTACGGTGATGACTGTACTCTTCTCATTCCATATTTCTGTCACCGGCTGTTCGTGATCTGAGTGCGTCTAGTGTGACCGACTCAAGACCAACTGAACGGACTTGGTGGCGTCGCCTTCGAGCACGCTTGCTTCTGACCTGTTGAAAACACAAACGTCGTTGATACGCAGGAGTGGTTGAAGCTGCTCCCAATAAAGACTCTCACTCTTTTCTGGAATGTCCTGAGGAGGAAGATGATCCATCCGTTGGAAGATGCTTCTTCGCCTCCTGCTCGGAGAGTCTCGAGTAGATCTTGTGCAAAGGTTCACTACTCGAAGGAGGAATAAAATCCAGGTCCTAGTACAGCTTTCAATGCACGCCTCACTTTGTCGCTTGACCAAGCTTGGCGACACCCACTTGCGACGCCACTAACAAAGTCACTGTGAAGTGTTCGATGTAAGTTCCTTTACTGAACTTCACGAATATGAGCTCACTGAGAGAACTTGAGATCATATTGTTTGTAGAAGAAGTTTGGTGTCGAGGTAAGGGAACGAAAGACCTTGGAAAACACGGACGCCTCGCATAATGGCCATCATGAAAAGGCGTCCGTGTTATCCATGTGCGCTTCCCTGATCATCTGAATATGCACCATCACCCTTGCAGGGACATGAAGGATGTAGCTGAGGGATATAATAGACCACGCATGAGAGGTACACAAACCGATCATGCGTCCATTTAGCTCGTGCTTGGTCCATTGGAGTTCGCCGTTTGCAACATCTTTACATTGAAACCATTTCCTATATACAGTTATCGTTTTGTGCCTACATAACCACAGAGGAGCGACAACAATAACCGGCTACCCATTGATTCAGAATGCTCAATAAGTGGAGCCGTTGCCAGCGGTCGTTGCTCCGTCCTGAAGGCGCCCGCTCGTGCCCTTGTTTCCAGGCTGAGCGTTCTGTCCTTCCTTCTCCCTCTTGAACGGCTGGACCAGGAAGATTTAGCAACTTCACAGGGCGAAATTGTAGATAGAAGTCACTCACGTCCTCGGCATCATCTTCGGCACGCTGCTTCTGCTGAAGCACGCCCGACTTCTTCATCTCTCCCTCCTGCACCAATTCAGGGTTCTTGGTGATTTTGCCCTTTGCGATGTCCATCATCCCACTGATCTTGTCACCCGTGGTGGCTCCAGACTTGTAGTTAGGTCCGAGTCCCACTTTTCCGGCATGCTTTTGCTCGGGGTAGCCTTGTTCGTCGAGAGCTCCAGCACCAGTGGCCACAGAGGGATCGTTGGCGTTGGGGTTCGATGCGCCATTATTGTAGTCGGAAGCGCCTGTGAGGCTAGACTGTTGACGGCCTTCGCCGAGGGAGGAAGTTGGGTTGTCGAACTCGCGGTCGTTTACGCCAGTTGAGGTGGTGTTTCCGTAGGAATCCGCGCCAGAATTTCCTGTGTTGCGCTCGGTAAGACTGTCACCGGTGCGGGAATTGTTTCCAGAGTAGGCGCTGAGTGAAGAATAGATTAGTGCGCAATAAGAAAATTGGGGGAGTGACGGGACGTACTCGGTGCCTTGGCGCTCTCCGCCGCCAATGGCCGAATTGGCACCATACGCTCCATCGTTTCCGAGAGAAGAGTGATCGGTAGATCCAGCTCCGTAGGCGCCACCACTTCCAGCAGAGTTCGTCTGACCGTATGTCGAGGCAGAGTTGTTTCCCGTGCCGTAAGAGGCGTCTTGACCACGTCCGAGCGAGGAAGCGTTGTTTCCGCCGAGGCCACCGGAGAGGTTTGAGCTGGGAGGAGTAAGCTCAGTTTTGGGAGAACTGGTAGGTGAACATGAGCGGATTACTCACTCGCCGCCTTGCTGACCAAAGTTATCCCTGTTGTCGGTGTTGCCATAGGACGAGGTAGGGTTGCTGTTGTTACCGCTCAAACCTCCGCCAAGGTCGCCGTACGTCGAAGTACTGCTTCAAAGAATAAAAGTTCAGCAGCGTAGAGCGTAAGAAAGTCGGGAATGTGACATACTTTGTGCCCTTGTTGTACGAGGAGTCATTGTTGCCGCCAAGCGATGAGGTGTTGGTTCCACCAAAGCCGCCCGAAAGGTTCGAGCTGAATTCGGAGGAAAGATGCAAATAGATCAGTCGGGGAAGTGCAGCGCTGTAGGAAACGAAAGAAATGTACCTGTCGCGCTGGCCGGCGGCGGACCCGTTGAAGTTGTTCATGGCGGGGTGCTGAGTGTTGTCACCTAGTCCGCCGAGCCCTCCTTGGGATGAGTAGTTGGAAGAATCTTCAGTGTTGTTGTAGTTTGACCTAGGAGGGTTACAGCGAGTCAGCCACAATGGTCAGAATGGGTGTTAGACGCATCAAGTTGGTCCAGCGTACATAGTTGGTGGTTGTTGTGCTTGGGGCAAAGTGGAAGAGACCAAGAGCAGTCCTGAAATAACCTTCTGAATCTGAACATGCGTCACGAATTGGAGTAAGTTGCAGGCGTCATCCCGCACAGGCCACTGAGCAAGGTCTTGTGACGTTCGCCGCCTCGCAGGCCAGGCGACGAGTTTGGACTTTGAGAGGCGTGTCTGAATTGATCGTTTCTTGATGAGGGACCTGGACATCGGAGGCTTAGGATTTATTAGTATTCTTGGGGTGGTGAACTAGGTGGAGCGCTATGTGCAGAGTCTTGACTTTACCTCCAGGGATGCGTAGGGAAAACGTGCGACATACTGGCTATGCGAGTATGCGTGGGAAGTTTTCTTTAGTTGGATGGATCGCTGCGACTTCCAGCGAACTCGAAGAAGTACCTCGGCAGCGTCACTTCTCGAGACCTTGACGTTCCGACCCGCCTTCCGGCAAGAGGCGACCAGCGAAAGTCCAGTTTGAGGCGAGCTTACGAAACGACAGCGTCGCGCACAGCTAGAAGCATCTAGATAGCCTGAATCAGGCAAAGGTAGGTTTGCTCGTCATTCTCTCTGCACGTTGCAAGGGTACAATTGATGACTTGCCTGCTCAATCTCAGCGGTGCGAAGTTCCCACCCGATCCGCCCAATTTCCTCCAACATTCCCCAGCGAAGTTTTCCTCGGAGAGATACCGCAACAAGATCGAAAAAGAATCCGGTAGTTGATTGCGCTCGCCAAGTAAGATGGCACGAGAAGGAGGGGTATCGCGTGGTGGGCAATGGTAGCGGACGAGGGACGTGGCTGACTCTAGCAGCTTGCACACGTCAGACAAGAGTAGGATGCCAGGTGTAAAGCAAAGACCTCGCAATCGAGTTCACCCGTGTCGCTGTTCGCTTCTCGAACCAGACGCGGTGTTGAACTGTGAGTTTCGAAGGTGCGGTGGGAGCAAGCGGGAGACAAAGATGACAGATGTTGATAAGGGATGAGATTGCGGCAAGAAACGTGATGCGATGAACCTCGAGGCGAGGTGGTTGAGGAAGAAGAGTCGACGGCGCCGGGCGCGCTAGCTTCCTTGCTCCTCCCAATGCCGGCCTTCAATCTGCTCTTGGGCATCCCCCCCGCGATCTCTTCCTTGTCTTTCTCTCCTCGCCTTCCTACCTTTATCAGCAATCCTCCTCTGAGCATACGTTTGCACGCACGCACCTCACCACCAAAGGCCCATCCTTGTATTCAGGTTGGGGCTACTCAGTGATACAGCCGGAGTGACAGCGATGGGGAGACATGGGGTCATAAGCGGTAACCGTCGGGTTCAGGCTGAAAGAGCGGCCACTCCAGTGAAACGAAGTAGCGAAATAGACGAAGTGCTGCGTGAATGGGCTCATCCGTTTTATCGGCTCCGTATCGCGTCTCCCTTCCTTCTCTCCCCACCTATCTCCCACTATCAATCATGGCACCTTCCGCAACTTTGGCCGAATGCACCATTTCTGCCGACGCACCCCTCGATGACATCCTGGCGCTTCTCGCATTGAGAGGTGGGGTTGTTGTCACCGGAGCTTTGTCGAAGGCGGATTCACTCAAGATGCTCGCCGAGATTCAGCCAACTCTCGATTCTGTTCTCGAACAGAATAGGAAGTCCACTCAGTACGTTCTGCCCCCGACTGGTATACAGACTTGGGCTGCTGATTGACCTCCTCTTTCTCTGCAGCGAGGACTCCTTCTTCCCTTCGACCACTGTCAAATTTGGTGGAGTCATTACTCGATCGGACACCTTTGCGCGAAAGTGAGAATTTCCACTATCAAAGAAAGAGAGATAGGAGCTGACAAGCTTCTGGCACAGGATGGTCCCTCACCCCATATTTCACGGAGTGGCAAAACGAGTTCTCTCGCGTCGTGATAAAATGCAGAACATTGATGTGATTGACTATCGTTACTCTCGCTATCTGATATCAGACCTGATTTCCCCTTTGTTAGGTGACACCAAAATGGGTTACGGCCCTTCCTCAGGTCAACGTGACGAGCGTTCTGCAGATCCACCCTGGCGCAAAGCCTCAGGTTCGTACCATTTCTTTCATTAAAACGTGTCAGGCTGACATTTGTTCTAACAGACATTGCACCGAGATGACATGCTCTACCATAACCGTCACCCGGCCGTAGACAAGTGGTACCCTGACCGCGAGAAGTCGATGCTCTGCTTCGTTGGTGCGCTATAACTCTCCCACTTTCTCATTTCGAGTGAGATCTGACGTCTCTTCGGATCTTAAAAGCTTTGAGCAAGGTCACCATTGAGAATGGTGGAACTTTGTTCGTTCCCGGTTCGCATTTGATGGGCGACGACGACGTTCCACCAACGTACGACGATGCTTTGCGCGTACAGGGAGAAATAGGTGACGCTTTCATGTCCGTCCTTTTCTTTCCTCATCGATGCGTACTTCAATTCTGATCAAATTTCGAATTCAGCATGCTCTCATCGACGTACCACGGAGGAGGAGGTAACACACTCAAGGAAGGAGACGCCGACAGCGTAAGGACAATGGCCGCTGTCGGATACAACATTGGATACCTCCGTCAGGTGAGACTAGAGATAGTAATGCTCGTGAGATTTGATCGAGGCTTACACTTTCTTCCCCTCTCAGGAGGAGAACCAGTACCTCGCGCTCGACCACGAGATCCTCAAGTCACTCCCTGTCGAAGTCCAGAAACTTGCTGGTTGGGAGATGTCACTACCTATGGCTGGTTGGGTTGAGTTTGCGTCTCCAATGGCGATGCTTGGCGTCCAGACGGCGCAGGGAGACAGCACGTACTGGGATGAGAACCAGGAGGATTGAAGCTGAGGTCAGGAGGCGCACTTACGTGAATCTGTTCAATCGCAATGTGCACCCCACAATCATCTCCATTGCCGGATGTGGTTGACCTGAGAAAGCGAATGATGGAAGGAATGTCACGGAAAGGATCAAATGAGAACGCCTCGAGAGATATGATGAGAATATCGACATTGCGGATCAGGCACTACATTTTTGCCGCAGAGGCTCGGCTTCACATCCTGTTGGGAACCAACTCGATCCAGTAACCATCAGGGTCAAGAATGAAGGCACTGATAGAAGCGAGGAACGTCAGCATTGAGAGCGAGATAACTGAGCCTAGTCCACGATACGCTTACATGTGCTGCAAGACCAAATTAAAAGGATAGATGTCGAATGTCAGTATCGTCCCTTCAGTATGCTAAGAAAAATTGAAAACGCACCCTCATCCTGCCTTCCTCGGGGCGCTTCTTGAATACAACTCCAAGCTTGGTAAGGCGGTCAGTCTCGACTTGGATGTCGTCGACAGAGTACTACAGCAAGAAGCGTAAGCAAAGAGCCCTTTCTCTCAGCTCATCAACAAAAATCGTACAGCAATATGTCCAAATCCGCGACCAGGCTCTGAGTTTCCGTTGGAGTAGCCCTTGAATTCAGGGTCGCTTTCTGTGCCCCACTGTATCAGAGAGAAAAGGTCAGTGGCGTAAAGACTTTGATCAGTCATGAATCTAACGTTGTGGCAAAGCTCTGTAGGATGAAAGGGATCAGCTTGTCAGTATCATATGCTTCTTCGCATTCCAAGCACGCACCCAGAACACCCTGTCGCGCCGTCTTGGTGGAGGCCTTCTCCTCCTTTGTCAAAGTCTTGCCCTCCTCCGGGAATCCCACTACATATCACAATCAGCTTCCGCCCTCATGCAATTGACAGTCAGTCCAGCTCACAGAAATAGTTGGTGAAGTCACCTCCTGGCGACTCGTCGACTGCACAGCAATTTCTTCAGCTTCGGTCTAGCTCCATACATCCGTAAGGGAGCTCACGAAGCTCCATTCCGAGGATCTGGGGCATGAGAGGCTTTATGAGCGAGCGTTTACAGCGTCATCGACCCGGTCGGACTAAGCGAACCTCTGTGTAAAAGTGCAGCGAGGCCTTTGGGTCCTTGATACGGAACCTGAAGAAGTTGAGCAGATCAGAGATCATCCTAAGTGTATCGAGATGAGCTTAAGCTTACATGGTGTGGTCTGAGGAGCGAGGAAGTGAAGGTGAAAGTCGCAGGGTCAGTTAAGTGAGCAGCAGATGAAGGCGTGACCCGCAGGGTTATCTCCATGCCACATGCAGTAGGAAGATGTGACATACTGAGCATTGGAGGCGCCATTGTTTTGAATGTAGAGTGGATTGAGCGAACGAAAGAAGCGCGCATTGGAAAGAGCCGATCCCCACTTGTCGATTGCTTCACGCTGACTAATTTCATTAGAGTAACACAACTATTTCACAGAATTCAAAAAAGCCGCCTAATATCCGCAGCGGAGGCTCTCACGCATTCGAACCGCGCGGTATCGCCGACCTTGCTCGTTACCTCCGTCATCTCAACATGCTGCTTGATAACAAGTCAGAAAAAGGCTTCAGCTCTACTCTTCCAGAGCACGTCCTAACACCTGAATCAACACCGACTCAAAAGCCAAGCCGCCTGCGCCCACTTGCCGTCGTTGGACTATCGGCAGCTCTACTTCTCCTCCAAAGTCGTGTGGTTCCTGCATTCCGAGCAACAAATCTTTCTTCCTCAAACGTGAGTCATACACCCATGTTCTCTGGGTCCGCTCGCTCACAGCGCTGCCGCTCCTCAGATCGCCTGGAGCTCTTGTCCCGACATCACCGAGACACAATGCGCTTACTTGACGGTACCCATGAGTACGATAATACTCCTACAGTGATGCAAGAACATTTCTGACGGCTTGTCCCAGACTACCTGGATCCTAAGCCTGACGAAATCGTCTCACTCGCCCTTCGCAAGCTACCTGCGACGGCACCCATCAAGGACCGCCGTGGTTCCCTCTTGTTCGTCCTTTTTCTGCCCGTCATTCGTCACAGTTTCTATTATTCATGTTTTCGTATCTAGCATAAACCCTGGAGGTCCAGGCGGGTCAGGAACAAGCCAAGTAATTCGATCTGGCACAAAGCTCAGCGTTATCCTTCAAGGCACCTACGACATTATCTCCTGGGATCCCCGAGGGGTAAACCTCACTTCCCCACCACTCAACTGTTTCGAAACCGAAGGCGACTCGACTCGCTTCATCCACGACGTCGAGCATATCGGACTCCCATACGAAGCTCGCGGGGGTTCATTGTTTAAGGGCAATGAAAGCTCTGCGTCGGAACTTGCTTGGGCTTATAAGAGTGAAGCATTTCAGACGGCTCTTAATGGAGCTTGTGAAGAAAGAGGTCATCAGATGTTGTTGAGGAGTAGCTCGACGGCGTTTGTCGTTAGGGATATGGTGTCCATTCTGGACGCTCTGGGAGAGCCGAACCTCAACTACTGGGGTTTTTCTTGTGCGTCTGAAGACTTGGATCAATGCAAGCTACACTGACTGATCAGCGTCAATACAGATGGCACCATCCTCGGCGCAACTTTCGCAGCCATGTTTCCCGACCGCGTTAATCGTCTCATCCTCGACGGTGTAAGCTCAGCAGCACTATACACCACCGACATGTTTGACTGGGGCAGAAGTGGCATGGACGATACTATGAAGGTATTTTTTTCCTCGTTTTCTCTCCCCACCTTGTCCACTTCCACTGACCTTCATATCTCTTCCCCCAATCAAGACCTATCAAGGGTTCCTAGACTCCTGCTCCGACTCTGGACCCAAAGGCTGCGCTCTAGCACTCACCAACACCACCTCACCTAAAAACATCGGGGACCGTATCGAAAGGCTCCGAGAAAATCTTCGTTCTCGTCCCTTCGCGGTTGCAAAATCGAATGTTGGTCCGGGAATCTTGACTACTTCGGATATCCAATACGCGATCTTTCACTCTCTTTATGCTCCCAAGAGCTGGTGAGTTCCCTTCTTTTTTGCGTGCCCGTGACTGGAGTGGGAGCCCGACGTTGACATTCCTCGACTTGATATGGGTTTGAAGGCCGAAATTGGCTGAGGCCCTTGCAGCTCTCGAAAGTGGGAATGGAACACTTCTTTATGAGATGTCGAACGCGGCAAACAACCAGCTCGCTAGGAAGGATCCCCTCGATAATGTCTACCATCGCTCGATGGAAAGCTCGACCGCTTCCACTGCTGTACGCACTTCATCTCATAATTATATATCATCGAAAATTCACCTGTTATATGCACACAGGCCATCATGTGTAGCGACACCGACTCATCAGCGACCGAAAACTCGAGCATCGAAGAAGTAGCAGCTTACTACCGCGAACTCGGCGAAAAGTCTATCACTGGCGAGATGTAAGCCCCTCGCTTGTTCTCGGAACCACCTTGAAGATCTTGCTGATTGGATCGAAACTCATAGCTGGGCAGCTTGGATCACGACTTGCCGTCAATGGCGTTTCAAAGCACTCGAGGCTTACAGAGGACCTTGGACCGTCGCTGATGGTCTTCGAAAGACTCGGTACGCCCTTTTCTCGTCTCGCAAAGCCTACTCATTCCTGACGGTTTCGTGCCAGCTTCCCAATCCTCTTTCTCTCAATGAGTGCCGACCCTGTCACACCCCTGTCAGCCGCGAAAAGCATGTCGCAAGGATTCGGAAACGAGTCCGCGACTCTCCTCATCCAAAGTTAGATTCTTTCCATTCAGTTCCCTCGTGCCTAACTCTGACTTGTCTCTCAATCAAAAAGATGGCTACGGACATTGTTCCTCCGCCCACCCTTCCCTCTGCACAGCCAAAATAGCTCGCGACTACTTCCTTCACGGTACAGTACCAGAGTACGGAACGACTTGCGATGCGGATCCCGGATTCCTCTTCCCGCATAATGAATCAAAGCCTTCGATTCTTTCTGTGGAGGATGAGGAGTTGTCGAACGCGCTGGCGGGTCTTGCGGAGGAAGTTGGAGGAATGAGTATGAAGCCTCCTTCGGTTCGATCTCGCTGAGAAGGGGAATGCAATAGCATCAGTATATATTTCTACTTGTCCCATTGGTATGTATATGGTTTGCTGAAATCAGAAAGGACTGTTTATATGCTATCGATGACGCACCCGAGCGGTGGCGCACTCCTGAACGTGGAGTTGTTGCTACTTGAGGTGTGCGCAAGATCTCCTCTCCTGTACTTCCTTCCATCAACCCTCAACCAATCAACGCAGTCAATACATCTACCACAGATCCAACTCCCCACCTCATCAGCTCAGCATGTCGACCACTTCGAACGCCCCAAGCCTTCCCCCACCAGTCTCCCTTCCGCCCCACCTCGCAGCTCGAATGTTTGAGGACGATGCTCGGTTCGGAACAAAGTACGACGATTAGATGTCATCTCGCATCGATTCGAGCTACCTTGGAAGCTGATATATTGTTGTTGTGGACACAGTCAAACGAAGGAAGAGTTGGATATGGAGATTGAGGCTGCGAATGAACGGAGGTCGGCTTTGGAGAAGCAAAAGTCGGAACAGGGTCGCGCTGAAGTCGATCATGTGAGTTCAATACTCGGTTTTTTCTGAGAGGAAGGGGGAAAGCGAGCGAGGGCTGATGGAGAGTGTGATCGGACAGGCTAAAGCCGTCGCTGCGAAGGTTCACGCGGCGCACGAAGGCGGAGCAACTTTGTCTCCGCCAGACTTGGAGTCGAGCGTGGCTGCAAAGTGAGCTTTCCAATTGTGCTCGCTATACGTAGTCACTGAATAAAGTGTTGGTGCTAGGCGAGCTTCGGTGGATAAGCAACAGGCGGAGCTGGATGACATCGAAGCTCGCCTTGCGGCTGCAGATGCTCGGGAGGCGGCGCTCAAGGCAGCTTTAGGTTTATGAGTATCCTTCGGGCTCATTCATGGGAACTTTGGAGGGAAGCTATTGGTATGAACTTTTACCGCGCTTAGCTCGGACGGCGGGGTGGTGAGGGGTTGGAACGACGAACGGGGTTGGAAGGGTGAAGGGACTGTGTCACGGCGACATAAAGGTTCTTTGCTCGATTTGTATATGCTTTTGTGAATACTTTAGCGAGGTAATATTGTAAATCTGACCTTTGAGATTCGGACAGTTGGGAAGCTCCGGCACGCTGTGATGGCGCGAGGTAAAGTCCTCGGACTTTGGTGGGAGCTTGACGAGTAGACGAGATCGGGACCCACTTTATCTGAGTAATTTCTTTTCTCTTCTGTGCATCAAATCAAGCCAAAGGCGGTAATTACAGTATTCAAGCTGTACCGAAAAGAAGAGAAGAGGACCTCCCCTGACTTTTGATCTCCTCTCCGGAGCGACGCCTCTCGAATTTGAGACTTACGCTCTCCTCGACATCACCAAAGTACTCGCGCCAAAACAGTTTCTGATCATCTCCCGAAGCTTTTGAAGGTCGACTCATATCATCGCAAGTCACGCCAGTCATCTCGCCCCGTTACTGCCATCACATCACTCGAATCGCATCGCTCATAGTACCCTCTCCATCTCCCGACTGCTCCTCTCCACTCTCCTCCCCTCCTACACGTCACACAACTTTGGATTGGGATGAACTGGCTTCGAAATGAATGTCACGAGGCGAAAGAAGCAGCAATAGAACTGAAAGACTGGTACATACACTCCACTCCACTCAACTCACAGACTGCGCGTCTTGAAACAAGCAACTACCGGCTCACATCTTGGCGCACTCGCAGGGCAAAAAACAAAGATTGGAAAGCGACAATCAAAGGAAGCTTTAGACGAAAGTATTGGGGTATGTCCAAACCTTCCTTGTATCCATGCATTGGCTCACCT
>JASZXU010000304.1:0-25984 GCA_035521515.1 Phenoliferia sp. Uapishka_3 | reverse complement strand
CACCTCCACCTCCGCCAGTCCCAATCCCAGCACCTGTACCTATTGCCGCGCCGGTATACGAGCTCCCACCAAAACCCGTCTACGAGGCGCCCAAAGCCGAAGAGTTTGCCGTTCCTCCAGTGCCCATTGCATCGACTTCGAAGGGATTCTCCGTCAAACTCTCCTCGAGCGTCGGTCGCAGTATTTCTCCAGTCGTCCCAGCGTCCTCCACCTTCTCAGCACCGAGCCCAGCGGCCGAACCGGCAAAATCATCGGGTTTCAAACTCACTTTTGGCGGATCAGCGAAAACTTCGGCCCCTCCTCCTCAACCTCCAGTCATCTCCAAAGTCAAGAAGATCAAAGTCGCCAAGTCTGCTACCTTTTCTGACTCTGTTTCGTACGCCGAGCCGACGCCTCCGCCTAGTGTTGGATCGAGCGCGCAAGACGACGATTACGGGTATGGGTCTTCTACACCGGCGGTCAAAGTCAAGAAGCACAAAGACAAGGACAGAGAGAGAGACAGAGACAAAGACAAGGATCGGAAGAAGGACAAGGGAAAGAGCAAGGAGAAACACCCAGCTCCAGCTCCAGCTCCAGCAGTGGCGGCTGCGGCTTACCTCGACCCTGGCTTGGAGGCGGTTGTGCAATACCCTGGCCGGCCGGCAGAGCTCGACCTCCCGCTGCCTCCTCCTCCCCATACATTCATCTCTGCCAGGGATCGTATCGACGTCAAGAAGGCCAAATCGGTAATCAACAAAATGAAAGGCATGCGCGAAGCGTTCTTTTTCCTCGTCCCGGTGGACCCGGTTGGACTTGTGGCCAAGTGAGTCTCCTCATTCCTTCGCTTTTGTCTTTCGTGCTGACGATTTATGCTGTCGCAGCTACTACCACGAGATTCTGCATCCGATGGACCTGCAGACGATGACGAAGAAGCTCGACTTGGCTCACGGTGCCTACGAGACATACGGCGAGCTCTTCGACGACTTTGATCTCATCGTGGCGAATTGCAAGCAGTTCAATCCTCCGAATACTGAGCCAGTGTGGTATGTTGACGTATTGGACCGAGCTTGGCGGTTGGAGTGGGAGAAGGCGAGCAAGTTGAGCTACAACCTCAAGCGTTCCCTCATCGCTTTCATGAAGAAGGCTATGGAAGACGGATCGTAAGTTGAACTCGAGTTGTTCCTGTCTTTTTTTTTCCTCACTTTACTTCAACTTCATAGCGCTTTCCCCTTCCTCGAATCGGTTCGTTCTGCTCTGTTGATCGCTTTGGCTGGCTACTCGCGGTGGCTGATGAGTCCTCACGCAGATCAATACAGTCATCGACCAAGTGCCAGACTACTACGATTGGATTCAGAAGGGTGACGAACGAGATTTGGGAACTATCAAGAAATGGCTTGAACGAGATCGATACACGTCCATCGAAGCGCTCGAGGCCGACGTCGAACTCATGATCAAGAATTGTTGCACGTACAATCCCCCCGGAACGCCAGTCCACGAAAGCGGCAAAGAATTCCTGCACCTCTTCAAGCAGGGAATTTCCAAGATCCGGGCTGATGGCAAGGGCACAAAGCGAGCTGGAGAAAAGAGCGGAGGTGGCGCGTCGAAAAAACAGAAGTACTGATCGCTTGGATGTTCTTCTTGTTTGTATTGAAACAAAGTGTTGCTTACGTGTAGCTTCCTGCCGCTTTTCGCTGGGATTAGATGGAAGATCGCAACGCGAGCCGTTATTCTCCGCTCGTCATTGATTAACTGCCATTTGACAACAAAGGACATACACTGAAGTAACACGACACCTGACCAACTGCAGCTACAACCTCGCCCGAGAAGCGTCCGCAATTGCTGCCTTGCGCTCCCCCCAGAGCTTCGCCATCTCGACCTGTCCCAATCAAAGTCAGTTGGTGATCGTTCACTGCATCCCTTGTAAAGCCCACCTTCAAGATTTTCTTGTCGGTTTTGCCGGTCCCACCACGAGGCAGCGTATCTTGTCGTATATCGACCATAACAGGAATGCAGTGTCGCGGCATGAGTTTTGCCACCAACGAAATCAATTCTGTTTCCGTGACGGTGCCGAAAAAGCCTTGCTTAACGACCACGACTGCACTGTACGATAAGTGTTAGCAGAAAAAAGTGGCAAGAGCATGAGTGGCGACTTGCGACACCAATTCGCTGAGCTTCGCGTCAGGGACTGGAACAACTGCGACATCAAGCAGTCGCTGGTCGGAGAATAATGCGTTTTCCACCGCAACCGATGCCTGGGAAGTGTTGACCTGGTTAGCCTCTCTTCTACAGCAAGACGAAATGAGCTTACAATATTCTCACCACCTCTGATAATCATGTCTTTGGCCCGATCGCAGATGAAGAGAAAACCCTCGTCGTCTACGTAGCCGATATCTCCACTGCGGTGTATATATCCAGTGAGAATCGGCTCCATAAAAGGTAAAAGAACTTGCGTTTTGTAATACCCGTCGTCGAGGAACACTTCCTTCGTCGCCTTCTCGTTTTTCCAGTACCCTAGGGTCCTGTTCACACCCTTGATGTATATCTCGCCCATTTCGTTTGCCCCCAATGTCTTCTCTCGCTCATCAACAATCTTGACGACATTTGAAAAGCATGGGAGGCCGGTCGATTTCGGTCGATTCAGATAGTCTTCTCCATGAGTTGTTGCCGCCGCCGAGCTCAATTCGGTAGCTCCGTACCCTTGAGCTCCATAGGTATTTGGAAACTTAGCTCGGATGTCGGACGGGACCCCTGAGGAGCAGGGCCCGCCGCCGTATGAAAGGCCTTCGAGCTGGTGTTTAGAAGACGCCAGAGCGGTGCTTTCCAGAAGTTCCATGGCCCTAAGGGAACATGAGATGAGAAAATTTAGGACTCAAAAGATGTCAGAACTCACATGAATGGCATCCCACCGCAGATATTGACTTGCTCATCATCAATGAGCTTCGCGGCGACGCCGGCGTCCCATTTGCGCATCAGAATGATCTGCGCGCAATTATATGAGTCAGTAGCACTTCGACTCCAGAGCTTTTTAGTAATACCTTTGCGCCAGTCGCAGTTCCAACCTGCATGAAGGAGTGCGATCCAGTAGCGTGGAAGAGTGGAACGGCAAGGAGCAAAGATTTCTGGGGGGCCTCCGGGTCGACGGGAGGGATTTCTTCGCCTCTTCGAAGCATAGACCGAACGGGAGCTGATCGGGCGGTATCAGATGCCTGACTCTGCCAAGATTGAGGAGGCTCCCATGAGACGACGCACCGATGAAGGAGTTGAACAGATTTGTCAAATATTGGCGGTTTGTTCCGAGCACGCCCTTTGGCAAGCCAGTCGTCCCTGTAAACGAAATCAGTATTATTTCGAAAGAACTACATGATCTACGTACCACTCGTGTAGTAGATTGTTGCTAAATCCTCTGGCAAGATGTCGACATTTGGCAGCGCCGTCCTTTCTTTAAATGGTTTCGCATCCTCCTCAAATCTTGACGTTCCCTCCCAGCGTTTCTGTCCCCCGCAAAGTACGGCAATATTCTTTGCGCCTCCTTTCCTCAGATCTTTCATTGAGTGCTGGAGAAGCTTCGCCCTCTCATCGTCGAGGAGTACCAGTGCGGCGTCGGTATTGGTGATGCAGAACGTGAGCACCTCAGGCGTAAGCCAGGCATTCACTGAAACCCAGACTAAGCCCAGAGATTGAGCGGTCTTGCGGAAGAACATCAGCTTTGGTGATAAAAGCAGACTTGCGGCAAAACACTCACCCAGAACAGAAGGATCCACTCGGGGATGTTTCGGCACGCAATTGCCACTCGATCACCCTTGTTCAATCCATAGCCCTCACTCAGCAAGTTTGCGTATTGGGCAATCCTTTGATGAGCTTGATTATACGTAATTCTTTCATCTTCGTATATGATGTAGTCTTTATCTCCAAAAGCCTGCCAAAGCCTTCGACTTAGGCTGAACTTGGACGCCTCCGCGGGAAATAGCAATCAAGACTTACGAGGGTGGTCGCCCAAAGAGCTTTCAGGGAGACAGGAAGATGTTTGTAGGCCTTGAGAGTCAGGCCATTGATGACGACGTCTTCCTGCTCAAACAGCTGCCCGGGCGCAAGCATGATTTTGTGGCACTCAGCGATGGAGCGTGCCGGCCATCCAGGCGGAATATGGGCCATCCTGATTCGTTCTAGTAGGCTGTGAGGTGGAGGAGGTAGAGGGTGGAGAAGATAGGTGATGTGGGGAAGATAGCGAGTTTCCGGGGAAAACGAATTGCGCCCGGTGATTTGTGTGCCGTCGCCGGTAGCATCGCGAAGTCATGAGGCCAGAATCTGGAGCCTTATGTATGCACAATCCTTTCATCCACTTCGTAAGGCAGCACGTCACATCGAGTATGCAATTGCATTACCATGGAAAAAATGGACATGAGGAACATTCTGGTCACGTTTGTTTTCCATAGAAGTCTCGACCTTCAGTCACAGTACGGCGGCCTCATACGACTAGACTATGTTCAAGCGGTCGAGCAATGTTGTCGTTCGTTCTGATCAAAGTCAACGAGATAATTGACAGCAAGTCGTGCCTGAAGAACGGAGGACTGAACCGAAGCACCACTACCGGTAGTTCACCAATACAGTAAGAAGAGTTGGTGACAATGGCGTTGACGCGCGAACACAGCCGACCGAGGATCTGTTTGAGTTCTCAACAGTGAATAGTGCAACATAAATCCAGCCTACTCATCGTCGACAAACTCAATCCCTGTAATTCCGTTCCCAGCATTCTCGAAGACAGTGTGCTCGCGAGTGCCATCCAGCTTCATCACGTACACCGCGCCACCCAAGTCTGCCGCACAGAAACTTTAGCGAGCAGTCCGCGTCTCTTCCCAAGGGGGGATCGGCTTGAGGCCCATAAAGACTCACCAGCGACATAAGCCTTCTCCCTCTTCAGATCCAACCCCACTCCAATCGCCTCCTCAAATTCACGATGCAAGATCTCATACGTCCCCACGAAATCATTCTCTCCCACCTGTGCCTTGTTCAACGAATTCCCATCCGGCGGAGCTCCCCTGTCCGTCCAATACAGCTCCTGCTTCTTTACATCAAGTTGTAAATCAATCGGTTCCGGTAAGCCACTGAAGAGCGTCTCGACGTCTGTTCTGTTGGACGGAGTCTCGCCCTTGGGCACTTGCAGCCCTGCGCGATAAATTGATCCTTTCCCACCTTTTGAGGGACCTTTTTGCGACCAGTAGAAGAGCGAACGACTGAGATCAAGTGCTATGCCGACGCAGTGGAGAGTTTCGTCGGCAGGCGACGCGGGGGAGCCTCGGGAGATGAGGATTTCGAGAGAGGATCCGTCGTAGTTGCAGCGTTGGACTCGCATGCCTTCTCTGTCGCACCTGGGTATTCAAGGTCTATTGGGGTGCTGAGCCTGTTGATGTGAGCTCGACGCACCAGTAAAGCTGCTTATTGACATTATCGAGTTGAAGTTGTTTCGGTGTATGCGTCTTGCCGGGAGGAACGATCGTAGTGACATTGCCTCCATCCTTCAGATCGCACCTTTCGATGAACCCATCGTTCCCCTAAAGACATCACGCAGAACCTGTCAGCGCTCGTTCCCCCACATCGGCACCCCCTCCTGCGTCCAGTCGCCTCGTTGACTCGCACTCACCGATGGCGTCCCCATGCACGTCCAATAGACATGCCCATGTTCGACATCAACTTGTATCCCATCCGGTGTCTTCCCTTGATAGCCTGAGGCGAGCGTTCGAAGGTCTGTACCGTCGGGACGGCAGGTTCGAACGGTTCCTCGGCCGGCTTCGAGGAAGAAGAGGTGGCCTGGGGGTGGTGGTGAAGTCATTGGATGAGAAGTGTGTGGGTAGAAAGAGGCGGCTGGGTGAAGACCGGTGTGCGGGAAGGAGACAGGTGATCGATTTGAGCAATAATGCGACGTCATGAATTCCAAACCAGGGGTACATGCTCACGGAGCGAACTCGTCGTTTCGTTTGCGTCTGAAACGAAGGTTTTCAACATCCGCTATACTCGACTGGAAAAAAAGGAGCAGTGGCTGGAATTTGAGTGGAGCCAAAGGTCGAGTGCGAAGCCAGCTGTTTTGAAGAGCCGACGGCGAAGCGTGGCACCACAACGCAGGCGTCGCAAGCTGCCTCCAGGTAGAAGGCACAGCTGTGAAGGAAAATGCAGGATTAGCCTAGGTCTGCGCTCGTAATAACAGACAAGCATTCGCGACTCACGAGAGCCCCGTTGTCGCCCTCTCAGGCTCAGCGCGTCCACTGCGACTACCTCCTCCTTTCAGCCAAAGATGCAGAGAGTCGGCCGCAACCACTTCCAGCCATCTTCCCAGCTCGTTCCATCTGCTTCCTTCGCAAAATGCACGCACACAGACCCTCCTTCGACGGGAATCATTCAATCCCTCCAGAGACGATCTTTCTCAGGATGAGTGTACAGCACCAAGTTTCACAAAAGTCGAAATAGGCGTAGCGTCCGTCGTGTTGCCGTCCCCTTTCAGTTTACTCAGATTCGGACAGCTCCCCTGGTATACCGCTTGTTCAACCCGACCTGTAACGCGGACGAGCTCAGCTTTTTACAAATCAGATGTGAGCCTGGGATCGATTCTTACCTGACACCCACAGAACCCAACAAAGCACGCATCTGGCAAGTGAGTCTTCTGTCAGCGCCGACTCCCCTCGAGCCCCGAGTGCCGACATACAGACGATCGCAGCAGCGTAGCAGTGCTTTGCGACAGCGGCTCCATCCTCTGGTCTGTAAGGGCATGGTAATGTCAGATTGTACGCTGCTGAGTCTGATCAACTGGGTGCCACTTACGATTTAGAGCTGCCCATCAGCACCTCGACCTGCGGAATGGCAGGTTAATGACGATGAGCGCGCGCCCGAATGGCCAAAGTGAAAGAGTGTCTTACGTTCGCATCGAAAGCGGCACCGATAGCGAGCAGGAAGATTACGCCGAGGACCGAAAGAACGGTGCAGCAGCCAGCTGTCCAGCGTCAAGATGGCGTGGCGTTAGCGTGCGCAGACTCGCCCAACTGGGACCTGGTCCAGAGAGAGCTGCTTGAGCTTACCAAGGCCTGTGCCGACCATTGGACGAAGCGACATTTTGCGATCAGAGTGGCGGGCGCTGGGAGACAAGCGACGTTTCGAGCTTCGACGCGGGCCAAAGAGCCGCTTGGCACAGACCACAAACACAACTCGCCGTGTCTGTCTCCAACAACGTCAAAGATGAGTCAGTACCCAGAAATGAGCGAAGAACGAATGAAGGTACGTCCTACCAAAAGCAACCCGCCCCTTAACTAACTAACCAACAACCGCACGCAGGAGCTCCAAGAATCTTACACTAAAGGCGGTCGCTCTCTCGAAGAGCTCTTGGCAGTCAAAGATCCATTGAAGGACAGACTCAAGGGAGCAGAAGCGCAAAGACTCAGGTCACATTTCGCTGCCATGGCATTGCATCCAGCAGATTGCGAGGATTTCGAACGCGTTAGCGCTCTCATGACTGCCAATTTGGTCAAGTTGAGAAAGATGTGGTTGGGAGATCTACAGGAAGTAGGAGGGGGAGCAGCTGGGAAGGCGCTGGCGAGAGAAAAATGGCAGAATTGTGAGTCTGAAGCTGCTTCTGGGACGAGGAAGTGAAGAGAGCGCGCTGAACGTAAACAAACAACTAAACAGTCCGCGACAGCCCGAATAAGCTGCCCGTTTACGACATTCTACAGGTGAGTGGGAGACTCTGTCTATTCTGCCACATGTCTGACACGTCACTCACAGGTTGGCGCCTTCTCCGAGTTATTTCGCACGGCATCAATCCCTCAAAAGTATTTTGAAGCTCTCGAATTCCTCATAGCTCAAGGCATCTCAGTCGAAGGAGTGGACATCGCTGGGTATTCTCCTTTCCCCCTCGTTACATTTAACTCATTCTAATCCTCCCCTTTCACTTCGCAGCCACACCGCTTTCCAGCACAGCGTCTCCTGCACGCCACTCGTGCGAGACTTGCGATGGTCCCAGATACTTCTGAACGCCAGCAAAGACCCGATAGCAGCTGTGAATCACCGATCGAGGTATGGCTCCACGGCATTGCATTCTTGTATCATGACTTTCCGACGACCGGGCGAAGATGAGCTGAGGCTGGAGGTCGCGAATTGGTTGTTGGATCGAGGAGCCAACGCGGATGGTGCGTCTCTTTCCTCACTACTTCTCATTTTCTCTCTTGCAAATGATCACACGTCTACTACTGAACAGTCGCAGACGGAGACGGCACAACAGCAAGAGCCATGGTCTCCCGACTTCGCGTCTCAGATTTTACAGAAGCTATCAACGATCGCGATAGAGCTCAGGAGAGTGAGAACGGGTGTGAATTCTGTAGGAGAGGTGGGATCACGGCTGGGAATGGAAAGGCGAAGGAAGAAGCACCAGAGGCAGCTGGGCCAGGTGAAGTGAAGGCGACTATGAGGTGTTCTAGGTGTCAGAAAGTATATTGTGAGTTCGGTTTTTGGGAGTTTGTAATGGAAGACGCTCAAAGCTGATGCTCTGCTTGTCGAAGATTGCGGAGTGGGTTGTCAAAAGGTGAGCTTTGTTATCGAGTGCGTCGAGATTCCCCATTCAGTTCGAATTTGCATTCCCACAGATGGACTGGGTACATCACAAGAAGAATAGATGTGTGGCTGTGTAACGAACACATTTGATTGGAGCCACTCGCTAGCAATCGCCGACCTCAAAGACACAACTCTCGACCAGAGTCGGCACGCAGAGATTTAAAAATGCATTCCTGTGATCGTGCCTGTCTGCAGCTAACTCTTGCTCTGGAACCTCCAGTCCATAGCCGACAAAAGGGCGTTACAAGTTTCGAGAACGGGGGTGCCAAGACCAAGCTGTTTCGCCATCCTCAATGGCGCGCTGATGATGACCTGACGAGAGAAGATATGGTCAGGCTCTCGGGATCTGGAGCTAGATAGGGCTCAAGATCACCTCAACTTCCATCGGTCTTTGAGCTTTCGCGTCCATCACTACAATTCGACAGCAACTGTCAATGTGAGCGCTTTTATCGAGATACCACGATCCACTCACTCATGCTCGAAGTAATCCCTCCGATTCTTGACAATTTTGAAGTTGTTAACGAACACCTTATCCATCAAAGAAGAGTGCACTTACCTCAGATCCTTCCTCGACAAAAGGCTGTCGAGGTAGTCGTCCTCAATCACTAGGCCTAAACCTCGCGCGATAGTTGCCATCTCGTCGATGAGTGCTCGGGCAGTGATATACGCCGACTCCGAGGATTCCAGGTACTCCTTAGTGTTGCAAAGTGTCATCGCTGTGAGTGAGTTCCAGCAGCAATTCTGTGCGAAAGGCGTTAGCACTGTTCGACTACCTCGACATTCGATCACGCACCCAGATCGTCTTCTTCCATCGCCACACCTGAATATCCGGAACAAGATCGTATTCACTTTTTCCAGCGTCGAGTAGAGCCGCCCAGCGATCCAGTGCGTCTTGCTGAACACTACCGTCTAGCGTCGCGCTCCATTCGACGCCGACTTGCATTTTTTCTTGCCCTTTGTGAACTACGACACCTACTTCTGGGCAATTGGCGTTGACCCAGGTCTTAGTTTGAGAAATGAGCTGGAAGATCCTTACTATCTGGGTAGAAGGGATACAGTTACCACGGCACTCAACACGATGTTATTCGGAAATCGCTCCTTGAATTGGTCTGCGTTTCCGACACCGTTTTGGATGATGATTATCACCGTTTTAGCTGTGACGGCAGGTTGGATCTGTTCCGACGCTGTGGGTGACATAGTAATTGCTTTGTTGGTGCACACCACAAAGTCGAAACCGACGTCTTTCAGTGAGCCGTCTCCAGGGGTCTTTACCACTGCAGGTGACGCGAGTCAGTTCAGGTCAGACGTGTTTAGTCAAGTCGAATTTATACACCTCGAGCGAACTTCAGGCTTGGGTGGTTTCCGTATTTTTCGGAGCGGAAGTCGAGTCCCTGCATCAGGAATTAGCTGCGCGGCACGGATGTGGGGGGAGTTCGAGCAGCGCACCTTGTCCGACACGATGCTGAAGTTGGATCGGGCGCAGACAGTCACTGTGGCTCCTGCATACTGCAAGATGAAAGCATGGGTCGCTCCTACACTGTCTTCCTTTCACCTCAGCACCTGGACCCTGCTCCACTGGCGCGAGCCGACTCACGCTCCAAGACCTGCAAGTGGGCGTCAGACCCAACCCAAATCTCAAGAGGATGCTAGCGCACCGAATAGCAAAACTTCAGGCATAGTGACAGTTGTTGTAAAAGAAAGGGGCAGAGGGGCAGAGTATTTAAGAAACCTTACCGGGAAAGCGGGCCGGCACCCGTGGGCGCAGGCACGGGTAACGAAGGAGAAGAAGAGCCCCACGTTCTTCCATTCTAAGCACGACTCAGAGTTCTAAGATTCGGTAGTGTCTTTGCGTGTTTGAGGTGTCGTGGGGTTCTGATACTTAGAAGTGGGGTTCCATGATTTCGCTGCGGCGGCGTAGGTGCCGCGAGTGCGGAGCCCCCACATTTACCCCACGTCATGGGATTATGTTTATTCTTGCTCCCCGCCTTCTTCTCTTCCATATCCTTGACTATACCTCTTGACACCGCGGTGCGAGCTTTGTATGAACTCTTTGACAATCGGCAAGAAGGAGGAACTTAGTCACCTGGAGCACGCTTCCTCGTCAAACGAGCGGGACGGCACCTACAAGGACGTCGATAGCCACAATAAGGATGCTCGGGTGGTTGTTACAGACGAGGATGTGAGTTTGTGTTTTCCTGCTCTCTCCCGCCCGCGAACCTTGCCCTGCTCGACCTGAGCTGACTGGAGCCGTGCGCCTCGTCGACGCTACTTGGACCCACAGTCAAAGCGAATCTGTCGCAAAACAGACATTCACGTTCTCACTGTTCTGTGCTGGATATATTTCTTGCAAATCCTGTGAGTTGCTCAATATTGTCGCCTGTTGTCGTACCTTCAAAGCCTTGTGGCGTGAAGTGTCGGCGGGCTGTCTCTTACGCACATGACGCTGACTACAAGCCTTCCTTTGCCAGCGACAAATCAGTCATAGGTTACTCGGCTGTGTTTGGATTGAAGACAAATGCTCACTTGGTCGGAAACCAGGTAAGCTGAATTCACGAGCTTTTTTCACAAATCAATCGACCTCTTTACACAACTTTACATGTTGCAGTACTCCATGGTCGGGTCTATGGGTGCGCAGTCTTCTACTAATCTCCTCAAGGTCCGATACTAAGCCTAACTCGAACCTCTCAGGCTATTATGCACAGCTCGGCGCTCAGCCCCTTGCGGCTTGGCTTCTGGTCAAGATTCCGGTAAAGCAATTTCTCCCAGTAATTGTTCTTTGCTGGGGCGCCTCTTTGTGTGGAATGGCTGGGTCTAAAAACGTGAGCTTTGAGTTCGCATTCCGTTAAGGCTTTGGCTGACTTCCTTTTCTTGAAAAGTACCATGCCCTGTTGGCGAGTCGCTTTTTACTCGGTTTCTTCGAAGCCGCTTGCCTCCCAATCTGTTTGACCATTGCCTTCATCTTCCAGAGTTCTTCATTATTAATTCACTTCATCCCTAACAGTCTCTCTCGTCACTGCTAGTTGGTATCGTCGTCAAGAGCAACCCATGAGGGTAGCGGCTTGTACGTCGGTGGTTCCTTCGTCGCTGTAAATCCTTCTGACAGGCTCTTCCATGTGCTACCCAGGGTACGGGACAAATGGTGTGGCGACAATAATCGGATCTTTATGTGTATTTGGTCTTGGACATATCCATTCTCCGATACTTTTCTCATGTGAGTTACATTGCATCAGGGTTCCCAGCCGCGAGTGACTGATGCGCCTCGCAGATCAAATCATCTTTCTTGTCTTCGGACTCATTACTGTAATCACCGCCCCGCTCATATATTTCGCCTTGGACAACTCCGTCGCGTCAGCGCGATTCCTAACCCCTGAAGACCGAGTCAAGGGCGTCGAACGTCTTCGTGCGAACCAAACCGGTATCAAGTCAACTGTCTTCAAGTGGTCCCACGTATGGGAGATGGTTCTTGACCCCAAAACGATTGGATTTATCGCTATGACTTTATTCGTCAACGTTGGTGCGTCAGATTGACCTGCAGTTTCAAGGGCCTGACACTGACTTTGAACGACTGAAAATTTTACGTAGGCGCTTCGACTAGCAATGTCTTCGGTCCCCTTATCCTCCAGGGTATTGCGGGCTTTTCCGCTAGTAACACCACTCTTTTGAACGTCCCCTTCGGAGTTCTTCAAGTCATTGTTATTCTCGCCGCGTCTTACGTTGCCTTCAAGACGAAGACAAAGTCGACGGTTTTCATCGCGTTCATGTTTCCAGTCGTGATCGGAGCTGCGCTGTTATACTCGTGAGCTTCATTCTATTGTCATCTCCCATGGTTTAATCAGGGATTTCTGTGTCAGCCTTCCGCACACCAAGAAGAACGAAGGCCCTCTCCTCCTCGGCTACTACTTGCTCGCCTTCCTCTTCGCCGCGAACCCAATTATCATCTCCTGGATAGCCGCGAACGTGGGAGGCCAGACGAAGAAAGCAAGTTTCTTTTGCCTATACAACGCATCAAGCTCAGCAGGAAACATCATCGGCCCTCAGCTGTTTAATTCAAAGGATGCGCCGGCGTATAAGTCGGGTCTGAAAGCCGTTCTGTGAGTCCCCCTTCCAAGTGTGTTCCAAGACGTACTTGACTGACAATATTGTGCTGTATAGCGGAATTTTCGTGGCCCTCATCGGTATCATCGCCATTCAAGCTGTTATTCTGGCTTTCCTGAATAAGCGCAAGGAGGGCCAGCGAGTCAAAAATGGAAAGCCGGCCAAGTGTAAGTCTCAGAAAAGTTTGTGGCTTCAAGCTGTTTTCAGGATCTAACGCTTCACTCCATGCAGTGCACGACATGTCCATGGATACCAAATTCGACAACTCGGCGCCTGCTGATGCCCACCTCGGCGCCAACGCGTTCTTGGACCAGACTGATGGCGAGAACGATGAGTTTGTATATGTCCTTTGATTTATTCTTTGCTCAGGAATGGAAGAATATGTGCACTGTAAGGTCCATCTGTAACAAAAAAAATGCTTGTTCCGGTTAGCCGTGGCTTCGGTTCGGGTCGTGCTGCTCAACCTTTACAGCGAAAAGAGAACCAAGAAGAACTGAACTCTCATTCAGCCAATAAAGACTTGAGCTACCAGGAGCCTAATCAATATCCTCACGACGTGACCCGCTCCCCGACCCATTCGATCTATGTGACTTCGCCGGTCGCTTGCCACTTTTAACCTCACTCATCGGTTCGGCCTCATCCTCCTCCTCCTCATCTTCATCGCCTCGAGAATTAGTGGCCTTACCCTTGCCCTTTCCAGCTTTCTCCTCGGATTCTTTTTCCGGTAAGATCACAGCCGTCATCCAGGCGAGAGCTACTTCTGCTCGAGCGGTGTTGTACGTCGCGTCTATGAGGTCAATCGAAGTTAGCCAACAAGAGAAATCCAGATGCAAAGCGCGGAAAACGTACAAGACGGATCAATCTTCCTCCTCTCCGCCTCCGCCTTCTCCCTCTCCTCTGCCCAAGTCCCCTTGCTCTCATTCGCGCTCGAATCCAGTAACGCCATCAGATTATTACTCTGCGCTTTGCTACGCGCCTCTTCCTTCATTTCTTTATCCGCCACTTCCGCTGCCGCGATCAAGCTTTGGACGAAATCCTCGGTAAAGAAGGAAAGAAGGTGATGAAGGGACTTGAGATCTCCTTCTCGGGCGACGTCTTCTTCGGTTCCAGTTGGGGAGGAGATGTGGTCGACTTCTTCACGCTTCTTCAACCAGGTGATGGCGAGACGTTCGAGAACTTCGGCGTATTCTGATTGATTGAGAGAACGAGCGGGGAGGAAGACAGGGTAGCCTACGCTCATGTACTGGCGTTAGTTTGCAGTGTTCTTGAAGTTCTTGAATGAAAAACCGAGAGATGGGACTCACCCTCCAAGTAATCCATGAGCCTCGCGACTTTATAATGCTGAAGCAAAACCGCGCTGAAATCTCCCAACAACAAGTGATTAAGCAACACAGAAAAGTGCGCCTCAATAATAAGAGGATGATAAGTCGTCAAGAGCGCCGGTTCCGGTGCGTTCGTCCCGTTCCTGACCTCCGGTCTCCTCGGATCCGAATGCCTCGTCCTCCCACTCAAACTCCTATGATGGATCAACCTCCTCCCACGGAACGTAAGAGGTTTGTCGGTAGCTCGAGGATTGTGATATTTCTTTTCTTCTTCGAGGACACTTCCGGGTGGGGCTTCCCAAATAGAGAAGTAAGAAAGGAATCGTTCTTGATCTTTGATCGACTTTCGAAGGAGTGTGGTGACTTTGTCTTTGATGATGGGGTCGCGCAGGACAGTACGATACTGCTCTTGCTTCTTGGCGTTGGCGCATCCATATAGTCCCGCAATCTCATCTTTGAGGAAAATCCCGACGTTCCGTAATGTGAGTTCCCCTCCCTCGTTCGAAAGCCCTCCTTGCGGTCGATCGATCTCCTCAATGTCGAGTACGGCGTCCTCCAAGATCTTGCACGCGAAGTGAAAGTTGGCCATCCCACGATGAAACAGCATTTGTCGTTCGATATCATCTCCCGCTTCCTTCCCAATTGAAGTGGCCTCGTCCCTCGCCGGCGTCGAAGGATTATTGCTGTTGGCCGGTTCTCCTCCTCCATTCGCAGCCCTTTCTGCTTTCTCCTTCGCCGCTGCGCTCTTCGATGACTTCCCACCTTTCTTCCCTGAGGATTTGCCGGAAGACGTATCGCCGGCGTGAAAGAGTTTTGCTTTCCGAGAAGCTTTGGCTTGGGTGAGGGCTTGGGTGAAATTGCGGATGGCGGAAGGGTAATCTTGTTTGAAGCCGTGGACGATTCCTCGTGTCCGGTAGTACTCGAGTTTATTAGGGTTGGTGAGGATGAGGTGGTCGAGGAGGGTCGTGTCAGTTGAGACCGCGAGTGTTCTGTTGCCGAAAACAACGAACTTAGCTCTTCGCAATTGCGCAGGAGCTAAACGAAAGCAACGCACCTTGATGGGATTTTCTCGTGAAAAAAGTTGACATATTGAGCATCCAAGCTGTCGGGCTCATACTTCATTACTCTATGAGCGAGGTCGTCTAATCCTGTAGCGCCTTGCATTACCGCCACACTGGCCGCAATCTCATCAATTCTATACGCCTCAGCTAATTTCGCCACCGCCAGGGCTCTCAACCGATGTTGTCTCACCGGACTCATCGGTACGTTCCTCCCTCCCAAGCTGCTCTCCATCCCTAGTTGATTATTGAGTCCTCCCATTCCATTCGACATGTTGAGCGCTCCGAGTGCGGCAGCAGATAAGCCGGAAGCCGCTCGTACGGCGAGATCTGAAGCGTCATCTACTAACTTCCGTATTTCGGATACACCACGGAATACAGCGGGGTCGATAGGAGGGGGAAGTCGGTCGTCGTGGTCGTGGAGGTAGTCGGCTGCTGGGAGAGCGCGGTAACGGGATGAATATGGAGAGGTGCCGTTGAGGTTGGCGGATGATTTTGCGTCCATTAGACCGCGTACGGTGGGGAGAGCTTCGGGGTCGCAATTCACTTGAAGGAGCGAGTCGAGCACTTCGTGGGGGAGTTGTAGCCATGGTCCCTGTCAACAGTGGCCGCCAAAGAAAGTTCAGCGTTAATACAAAGGGTGGGTAACATCCGGAAGAGAAGGCTGAGTATGCAGGAGGAATTTGAGCGTACATGATAAGATGAGATGTACTTCATATGCTGTAAAACAACACACGACCCGAATCAGCTCGTGACCTCCTCGCGCGTGCCGTCCGCCCCACATCCCGCCGTACCTTATTCCTACTGATTTTCAGGACAGGCGGAGGAGGCGCCGAAGCTGCAGCCTCAGCTTCAACTTTGGCAGCCGCGGCCGCTCTTTTCTGAGCCGGAGTCTTGCGCTTCTTGCGCTTCTTCTTCTTCTCTTCCACTGCCGCACCGCCATCTCCAGTCCCAGTTTCACTTTTCTCCGTGTGCTTCCCATTCGTGGAAGTGTCCTCGTCGTCAGAGTCGGATGCAGAATCGACGGAGGGTATGTCGGCGGGAGGGAGAGTCGTCATGAGGAGCGGCGAAGGTGGGTTCGTGTAGGCCGCGACGCGTGAGGGAGGGTTGGCGTAGATTGGGTTATACTCTGTTCGAAATCAAGGAAGGCGGGGAGTTTGTGCCGAGGCGGGCGTCGCTGGGGCGTGAATGTGCGGAATCAAAGATACGCTAGCTTCGGGCGTGCAGCCAGCAAGCCCACAGCCCGTCCCGACAACACAAAAAGTCACACGACACCGTCGCACGAACAGAAGTACTCTGGATGATCTCAACATTCCATATCATCATATCCCCTCTCAGTATCCGTAACATCCTCTACCATCGTCGCCCACAGTGCATCCTGTCCACACTCGACCTCGCCTAATTCCCAAATCCTACTCTCTCCATCTTCAGCATGCATGTCTAATTCTCTCAAAGGTAGTTCAAGCTGTACTGGCTCAAATACGTGCATCGCTGGTCCTCCCTTGCGCGTCCGACCAACTCCTAGTCGCCCTGCGGCGTTGTTGACTCCCCAGGTGTAGATTGTTGAGGCGGGTCCTTTGTCTGTAGTCGCGGGGTATCAGTAAACGAAATTTGTAAGAGAATCTTGAAGGGAATATATACCTCGGACAGCAACAGCCCAGCCCCAGCCAGCGCGAATACGAGAGATGCCTTCGAGCGACGGTATCCGCTGCACGGCATGCGATTCAAGCACCTCAGATCCTAATCCTAGGGCTCCAAACCCGGCAGAGTACACTGATCCGTGGTCTAAGATACCACGATCAAGATGTACAAGGTTGTCAGCTCACAGTGTCTCTCAAGCAGGCGGATGTTTCTGCGAAGAGATCAGGGAGACGAAGAGGGTAGCGCAAAAGCAAGTTTTGACTGCCCGAGAAGCTCATCTCCAGGTATTCCGGTTTCAATATCCTCCACTCTCCTTTTCTTCCCGCTTCCAAAGGAATCGGGACGAAAAAAGCGTGTCCGATGGCCCCGGCGTATCTCATCATTCCTCCTTCTAGTGGTGTAGGAGGACAGGGAAGGAGGGCTCACCGTCAAGCAGCAGAGAGAAGGAGCCTCCGCAACGGATATCTATGATCTTTCGACCAGGCTGAAGGAAGGATTTTGTGGGGACGAGAGTTGGCGAATGGATTTGATCGATCTTATGACCGTGCAGTCCTTGGGCATATTCCTTAACAGCAAACAAGTCAGCTCAGACATCTCTTGGAGTAGGAGAAATGTAAATACAGAATTTCCCCAAGTGTAGAGGTCTCCACTATAGGTGATAAGTGCCGAGGTATCCGCCCCGGCTCTGATCCTGGCGACCCCCTCATGAACGACTTGATCTGGCAGCGGCATCCTCGTAATTTCGTAAACATCCTTGACCACTTCTTCCCCCAAGCCAAGTTGTCCATCCGTATTGCACCCCGTGCCATATATCTCCCCGCCTTCGGATAAAAGCAAGAGGTGTTCGAACCCAACTTGCGCATCTTGTATTGACCCAACGCCTTGCGGTAGGTCGAGCCTGGTCGCTTTTGCGAGCATCTTGAGTTCTGGTTCGTCTTGTTCTCGAATTTCTGATGGGGCTGCTGCGCCCGGGTGACCTAGTCTACCTCTCTGGAGGCTTCCGAATGCCCAAACGGCCGTGCTGTCTTTCCCACCTCGTATCAGCGTCGCGTACAGCTTTGAGGATTGATGTGAAATCGCACCTCCTTCTTTGACGAGCATATAAGAGCTCTGACTGCCCGCTCGAACGCCCAAAACTCCATCTCCTTCAAACGCTTCTACCAGCCCTCTGGTTCCTTCATGGCTGTTCCACCCGACCCCTAACTGACCCATTTCATTCCTTCCCACTGCAAAAACTCTATCAACTCCCTCAGACTGGTATCCGATGAGAGAGTGCGCGAGGCCGGAAGAGAGTGAGTGAGGTAGAATTGACCAGCCCGCGCGCACGTCGGCGGCACGGCCTATGCTACCGATCCACGAATTGAATGGGAGGGGAGTCAAGCTTGGATTTGAAGGAGATTGGCGGTGTAGAGAGGGAGAGGCAGCGGGTGGGGAGAGCGGATTGTTGCCCGCAAGAAGTAGATGCGTTAGAGATCGGCGGGCGGCGGAAGGGTGGATGATAGAGGCCATTGTCAGGTTGTGAGTAGACTTGTGGTGTAGGTCTATCGCAAAGGCATTTATTTGTGGTTGGAATGCCGTCTCGTGGGTTGAGAGTCTCGTGGCAGGCCTTCGCGCGCTTCTCACGAGAAGTTCAGGGGTTCACAATGATTGCTTTTTCACAAGTGTACAAACAGAGAATACAGCGCACGGCACTTGTTCTTTTCTGCTTTGAAAACCTAAAGGACATATACAAACTCATCGTTCTCGCCATCAGTCTGGTCCTTGAACGCGTTAGCGCCAAGCTGCGCGTCGATAGCAGCGGTATTATCGAATTCCGTGTCCATGGACAGATCGTGTACTGTTTGAATGTATCAGACAGGTACTCCATCAAGTGGAAAAGTAGTTATAAACGCACGCTTCGCGGGCTTCCCATTTTTGACTCGTTGCGCTTCCTTTCGCCTGTTGAGGAATGCCAATATGAGGGCTTGAATGACGATGATACCAATGAGAGCACAGAAGATTCCGCTGCAGAGATCTGGTCAGATATTGAAAGACACAATTTTCCGGCGATGGAAACTGACAGAACAGCTTGAAGGCCAGATTTGTACGAAGGCGCATCCTTTTCTTTGAAGAGTTGGGGACCGACAATGTTCCCCGCCGAACTAGCTGCGTTATAGAGACAGAAAAAACTGGCTTTTTTGGTTTGACCTCCGACATTGGCGGCTATCCAAGAAATAATGATTGGATTCGCGGCGAAGAGGAAGGCGAGGAGGTAGTAACCAAGGAGGAGAGGGCCTTCGTTCTTCTTTGAGTGTGGGAGACTGGTCGTCAAAGAATCAGCTCGGTGATCTAGCTTACGTAAGCTACTCAGAAGATCGGTAGCTTACGAGTATAGCAGCGCAGCTCCGACAACAACAGGGATCATGTATCCAATGAAGACTGTCGACTTTGTCTTCGTCTTGAAGGCGACGTACGAAGCCGACAGAATCACGATCACTTGTAGTACACCAAAAGGCACATTCAAAAGGGTGGTGTTGCTAGCAGTGAAGCCCGCAATTCCCTGAAGAATGAGCGGGCCGAAGACGTTGCTAGTCGAAGCGCCTACGTAAAATTTGCAGTCAGCGACAGGCTTGCATGATATCGTGATTCGAGCGCACCAACGTTGACGAAAAGAGTCATAGCTATGAATGGAATGGTCTTAAGGTCGAGGCACATCTCTCCCACTTGCGACCACTTGAAGGTGGTGGAAACGATGCCCGTGTTATTAGAGCGAAGTCGCTCGACGCCCTTGAGGCGATCATCAAGGGTGAGAAATCGGGCTGATGCAACAGAGTTGTCCAGGGCGAGGTAGATTATCGGAGCGGTAATGACTGTGATCAAGCCGAAGACGAGAAAGATGATTTGATCTGCGGGTGGAGGCTACGTCAGAAACATGGCAGACGCCGCGAAGGTCACAGGTTCACTAACAGGAGAAAAGGACAGTGGAGTGGATGTGTCCGAGGCCAAAGACACACAAGGAGCCAATCACAGTGGCCACACCGTTGGTGCCATACCCTGTAGAGCAACTGGTGACAAAAAAAAAAGATCACGAGAGGGACGACGTACAGGCCGCCACCCTCATCGGTTGCTCCTGGCGACGGTACCAGCTGGCAGTAATCAAAGAAACTGTTTGGAGTGTAAGCGAGTCCGAGCTAACTGTCTGAACCTTGAAGAAGATCAGACGAACAAGCTGGAACGCAAGCAGCTTCGAAAAATCCTAGTAAGAACCGACTCGCCAAGAGAGCGGAGTACTATCTCGAAGGCTATGTCAGCCCGATAGCCTGTAAATCTGAGTCGTAGACTCACATTTGTCGATCCGGCCATTCCGCATAACGAGCCTCCCCAAGCGAAGACAATCACAGGTAAAAAGCTCCGAACCGGCAATTTGACGAGGAGCCAAGCCGCGAGCGGCTGCGCTGCCAATTGTGCGTAGTACCCTGGGGGACACAGGATCTTATGAACATCCTGAGAGCACTCTTAAGCAGTACCTTCAAATGATCACGCACCCATACTACCAACTTCGGAATACTATTGACGCACCAGTCAGCCCGGATGTCCAACTCACGATGCGACGCCACCGAAAGTGAAAGCGACTTACTTGGTTTCCGACTAAGTGGGCATCGGTCTTCAGACCGAAAACTGCCGAATATCCGATCACTGATTTGTCGCTGGCAGAAGGCAGGAAGTCAGCGACAAGAGCGCTATAAGTCAATCGCCGCATATCGCCACTACGACTTTCGAAGGGTGGGGACCGTAGGCTCCCAGCATTTCGATTGACTCACAGGATCTGCAGGAAGTAGATCCAGCACAAAATAGTGAGGATGTGAGTATCTGTTTTGCGACAGATCCTTTTCGACTGAGGGGTAAAGGCGTTGAGCACGGGGCGTCAGTACTTGCAGATAAGGAAGGGAAGACCTGCGGAAAGGGAGGTGAACAAAGCAGGATACAGGAAGAAGCTCACGTCTTCATCTGTGACGACGACGTGATCTCCTTCGTTGTTGAAAACGATATCTTTCTCGCCTTCTGTGGCGTCGTTGGACAGCGGCGAAGCGTGCTCTACATGGTTCCTTTCCGCCTTGATCTCGGTTTCGGCAGCGCTCATCGCGAGTGATGCTCTGTGTGTCTTGAATGAAAGGTTGTAAATGAAGTAAACGCGACAGCAGTGAAATATCGCGCGGGGCGTGGGGTATGGAGTGGGGGACGTCGGGACTACACTGGGGACCCGCGGCAGGTCTGGAGATTCGGCCCGCGTCCTTTTCAGAATGAACGGGAGGTGCACCGAGCGTTCAGATACACTACATCCCCCACGACGCACAATACCGAAGCGTGGGGCATTCCGTAATATTCCGACCCACGCTTGATCAGAGTCCAGACTGTCTAAGCAGAGCCCGTCGCGAAGGGGTCCTGCTCTTTTTGGTGAAGACTGACAATTTTTACATCGACAATGTACTCAGAACTTCTCGTATCCAACACCCTTCACGAAAGTGTAGATTGGCTCCTGCTGCTCCTTGTTCTCCGCAAGCTTGAGAAACTCAACAGCGTGTGCCTCGCCGTCAATGTCCTTGCCAGCGACGGCGCCGCCTTCCAAACGCTCGTCAACGAAATAGAACTAAATAACGCGCGAAAGGTCAGCAACGTGATGCGAGTACGTTGATGGCTTTCTTACTTTGGCGCCTTTCTCTCCGTAGATATCCGCTCCAATCTGGATCCAGTGAAGACTGGCGTTTTTTCCCACGCCGAGAGCTAACGTCGAGCTGAAGCGTACGGCATTCAGTCCTGGGGTGAGACACCAATCAGCAGAGGAATAATCGCGGAAACCAATAGAGTCTCACCATTCCCAGTGTACAATACAGTCAGATCTGAGCCGGCTTTCTTGATGTCCTCCAAGCCGGCCAGAGCTTCAGACGCTGCGGAGTATGGTGAGGTGACATTTATGGCGAGGGAAGACGCAAACTCCTCAATAGGAATGGAGAAGGGTTCAGGAGTCTGGATGTGCGAGTAAGCTTTGGCAAGGGATCAGTTTCGGCTCGTCAGTGAAGGAAGGGCTAGGATAAACCATTGTATAAAACTACGGTGGGGGTTCCTACGGCTGCGCGCGCTGCCTTGAAAGCCTCTTTGACTGTAGCCGGTTGACTTCCATCGAAATTGATGGTCGTGTAGCCTTCTTTCGATGTACCAGCCGTCAGGGAGCGAGCAGCGATTGCGACTTTGTATCCGCGAGCCGCGAACTTTTTCGCGGTGGCCGCACCAATATTGCCACCGAAGCCTAAGATAAGGAGGACTTTGGGAATGGACATGTTTCTGAGAGTCGGGTAAGGTGACTGTTTGGGAAGGAAAGGGAGGTAGGAACAAGAGCACGCGTTTTATCGCCCTCCGTGGGTCAGCTCGGAGTTCTCCTGTGCTTAGCAAGCTTACTGATGGAGATTCGAATGCGCCATAAGCAGGCCCGGGGCGATTAGACAAAGTGACTGAATTGCGAAAGACGGTACAGATAGTATAAATCAGAGTCACTCGACTGACAGCCAGCGCCAGCGTCCCACTCAACGCGAAGAAGCCTAGGCCGGCCTGCATTGCTACTAAAAGTTTCAAATAGTTAGATGTGAAGAATACATGAGTCGAGGTCACGCACCTCGTCCTTGAAGTCGTAAGCCGAAGAGATACCACCGAGAAGGAGCTTGATGAGCCAAAGTGAAGGCGTCAGGTTGATCCTAAAAGTTTAAGGCAGATACTTCAGTATCGAGGGCCTGAACATCGAAAGCTCGAAGTCTTACGGGTTTCTCGCCTTTCGAAGATTATCGGCTTCGTTCTCATAGTTTGAGGTCACGTCGATAAGCTGACCCACTTCGCGGTCGACATCAATCTCCTCGAGAAACTTTCTGGCGGCAAGATCGTTTCCAACTTGTGCAAGCTAAGAGACTGTTGTCAGCGAATAGACTTCAAAGTTATACAAGAAACACGAAAGTCGAACCTGGTACGACACAGCATCTAAAACACTAAGTCAGCTGGCGAATTCTCATGCCAAAGAACTTGCAAACTCACCTGGTCCATACTTTGTCTTCTGAAGATCATGATTTGCCTCCTTGATGACCTTCACGATCTTGTGCCTATCCTCTCCCGACGGCGCTCCATCAGTGATAATGACGATGAGAACCGGCTTGCGAAGCTGGCCGTGCTTGGCAGGATGAAGGACAAGCGGTTCAAGAACTTTCTTCTTCAGACTCGTTCCGAGAGGAGTCATCCCGTTGAATTGTACTTGTTTGATAATGTTGAGAGCGGCCGCTTCGGTGTTGCTGGCGGCTTCGATCTTGGAGTTCATGAAGCGGATCTGCGAAGAAGTGCGTCAAATCAGTATCCGGCTTGGTAACTATCTGTTTAACTCACTTGTATGCCGTCTTGATCGAAGAACGAGGCAGCGTAGGCCGTTCGACTGACGATCATCTTGAGGTCCTCGATACGGGACCCTTTCTCTTCGAAGCCTGTCAATGGCGAGGAAGGTGTTAGTACGGTGGTCATTTGATGATCATTCAAGACTCACTCATAGAGCCAGAGTCGTCGCAATAAAGAATGATGTCAAAGAGGGCGAGTCGGACAAGGTCGATAGCTGCCTCGATAGGGATCTGCCACTGCTGAGCGATCCGCTGAAGGCTCTGTTCCCTGACGACTTTCTGGGAGATTTGCTCGAGAGAACCAGCGCCGTAGAAGGCAGAGAGTTTCTACGAAGCATCATCTCCGTCAGCCTCCGCGTCATCAAACGAGAAAATTTTCAGCCCACCTGCTCATGTACGCACTGGCGAAGAATGTTCAGGAGGTAGTTTGGGTCGTTCGCGGCTCCTGGTCCTGCAGCCTGGTGAGAGGCACCGAACATCTGGCCTTGGTGAGATCCAGAGTTCGAGTACGCGCCGTAGGCCTGATAAGCTAAGTATGCCGCTCCACCAGCAGCCGCCACTCCGAGGGCGCCTTTTTCTGTGCGACACAAGATCGGGTCGAGTCAGCTCTTTATCGAGTTTTAGCGGATCTTGGAGATGAAAGGGCTCACCTCCCTGCTGAGGAGGACCGCCCTGCTGCTGAGGTCCGCCTTGACCATAGCCTTGACCCTGAGGCGGAGCGGCTCCACCGTATTGTCCTTGCCCTTGACCTTGAGGAGGCTGCTGCCCGTAGAATGAAGCCGCTTCTCCACTCGGACGGCTGCCATAGGGAGATTGATTTTGCTGAGGGTAACCTTGTCCTTGAGGAGCGCCGTACTGTCCCATCGCGGGGTTTGGCGGAGCTGTTGAACGCTCATCACCAGGTCAGCGGAAACGAAAAGTTTCCTCGACACCAATCTCAACGCACCTTGGCCTTGATACTGGTTGTACTGCGAGCTCTGCGCGACAGGTTGGTTCTGGTGCGACGGGTAGCCCTGCTGCTGTCCTTGCGGAGGCCCTTGAGGAGGGTACTGTTGTCCTTGTCCTTGCCCGCCAAATCCATACTGCTGCTGTTGCTGAGGCTGTCCATATTGCTGAGGGTAGCCGCCTTGAGCTCCTGGAGCTCCAGCATAAGGAGCTTGGCTGCCCGTAGGCGCGCCGGGGTATGGGCTACCTGAGCCTGGGGGAGGTGCACCATATGGATTGGGAGCTTGAAAGCCTCCACCCGCTTGAGAGTTCTGCTGATACGCCTGAGAGGTGGCATGTTGGACACGTCAGCGTCGCGTTCTCGGGCATTGCAGCGAGCTCGTCGTGTACACCGTGTGGGGAAGTCGAAGAGATCTGAGAGCGGCTTTCGCGTGGAACGTACCATGTAGTTGGGGTTGCGGTGCTTGGTGAAGGGGGAGCGAGTGAAGGTAGAGTGAAAGAGTGGTTGTACAAGACGTTGTACGGATGGAGTTGGAATCGTTTGTTCGTCTCAAGTTGGTCTTGGCGTCGTCGACTCCAAATCCGGATCTCCGCGGGTCGAGTCGGGAACTGTTGACATTGACTCATCACGTACACGCATCTCACTAGAAGAAGATCAGGCCCAACTAGAACCTCTGCAGCTTCTCGAAACCAACTCCACGTCAAAGCTAAGCCCTTAGGATGAGCAGCGAAGGCAAGGAACAACCGACATTCAGCGCCGAAGACTTCTTCCGTATACAACCTCCACCCCCTCATCTTCAAGAGCATCTCGACGCAGTCAAGTCATTCGTCGAGCGGAACGTGTCGCAGGGCAGGAGGGTCGTGTTAGTCACCGTGAGCATCTCTCCACTTCGAGGGCCTTGCGTACCGCCAACTCGGGCATCATACTCGACATGGGTGCCGTTTGGCGGAACTGGCAACACAAGGGGATGAATACTGGCGTACATTTGGCGGGACTGGGAAGCTGACCGGCTCGCGCACTTTGTTACAGAGCGGAGGCACGACCGTCCCACTCGAGCACAACGTGTGCGTCAAAATCTCTACTTCCCCTACCTATCACATCTTAGCAACTTCCTTCTCTGCACCAGCGTTCGATTCCTCGACAACTTCTCCGCCGGAACTCGCGGTTCCGCCTCAGCCGAGCACTTCCTCCGCACAGGAAAGTATGCCGTCATCTTCCTCCACCGCCAACACTCTCTCCAGCCTTTCTCCCGGCATTATTCACACTCCACCAATCCTTTTCTCGACCTCCTAGAAGTCGTAGATGGCGCAGGCCACGATGCTGTGGCACCACTCGTTGCGCACCCGCCAAAACTAAAGGGCGGCATGCTGTTTCCTCCTGTACCCGCGGTGGGCAGGGCAGGAAGGGAGCTTTCGAGGAGTAACTCAGTCGAGGAATCGCATACGGCTGAGGAGGAAGCGTGGACCGGAGAGGGAAAGACGACTATCCAGATCCCTCCGCCCCACTTGGGCCCGATGCTTTCACTGGTGAGGTCTTATAAGCTTGTTAAGAGCATGCGGATACTTCATTCCATCGCTTTTACGACGGTGGATGAGTACTTTTTCTTCTTGCGGGGCGTCAGTCGGGTCATGGGTATCGCGAAAGATGCGGAGGGCAAGGCGCTGGGTAGGAGAGGCATGTATTACCTCGCTGCTGCTGTCAGTGACTTTTATATTCCAAGACAGCGGATGGTCAGTCCTCACCTTCAGTTTTGAATTATCGAACAGACGTCGCTGATTCTCGTAAACCCCTGATTCTCTTTCCATTACAAATAGTCGGAGCATAAGATCCAGTCTGGAAAAGGGTCCCTCATCATCGAGATGGACCAAGTTCCAAAAGTCTTGAAAAACCTGGTCGACGAATGGACAAACGATGGCTACATTGTATCTTTCAAAGTCCGCCCTCCGACCC
>JASZXU010000303.1:0-25994 GCA_035521515.1 Phenoliferia sp. Uapishka_3 | reverse complement strand
GGATGGAGCAGAAGGGGTGGGCATCGAAGCGGGGGTCGGAGCTGGAGTCGGGGAAGGCGCATATTCGAGATCCGCTGGGGTAAGGAGAACTTGAGCTGTGGCAGGCGTGTCGCGGATGGAGAGGATGGCGAAGAGAAGCGAGCCGAGGAAAGCCGGACCAACGAAAGTCCAGCCCGTCCAGATCACGAACGTGGTGCGAATCTCGGCTGGGGTGATGGTGCCTCTGATGATACGGACTAGAGAGAAAAAAAAATGTCAGCTGTACGCACTGGCCCGCAGAAGTATCCGGGGGAGGGCGGAACTCACCACAGAAAATGAAGTAGGAGGTAGTCATGATCACAGTCATCACGAATTGTAAGCCGATGGTCGCCAGCAGCTTGCTTGTTTTCCCCAAGGCAACGTTTACTTCCTCTCCTCGAACCTTCGTGCGATCGCTCTCCAATTCCTTTTCCGTCTCTCTTCTTTGTCCAATACCGCCTATTCCAAAGTCATCCATCAGCTTCTCAGCAAAATGCTTTGCCGCTGCGATTTTTTGGCTTCCACTGGTGGTCGGACGACCGTTTCCTTTGACTTTGCGAGGAGTAGGATTCGATAGAGATGTAGTTGATGGAGAGGTGAAGGAAGAACAAGCTGTCGAAGAGGCGTAAGATGACGACACAGAAGAAGATAAAAGTTCGCTCTCCAGGGCAAGCAATTCGACGGCTTCTGGGGGAGGCGACGACGGGATGAGGGGAGACGCGGAGTCGAACGCGGCAAGACCTCTGCTCAGATCTCCCGATGAAAGTTCACGGTGGTCCGCATCGAAAGACGCAATTATAGTGTGGTAGCCGGTGGAGTGCGAGGTGGGTACGTATTGCGGAGCGGGGACTCGGTATCCAGATGGTTCCGAGCGAGAGCGAATGACGACTCGATCGAGGACAGGGAGCTGGTGAGCTGCCACGGCGGCTGCTTCGATTCCATCGTTCGTGACAAGCTCTTCCAATACCTTGAGACTTTTCAAAGATCTCTGAAGCCTTGACCGACGCTGCTGAAGGGTAAATAAGAGGCGAAGGGCTGTCGGAATGTAGATCTGCAGGCTCAAAACATCAGTTATGCTGAAGGCAGAAGTTTCTTGGAATATGACATACAGCGATCCAGACAACGGCCCAGGAGAAGTAGATCATTGTCAGTCTCCTGACAGCCCCCAAGAAAGCCCTCGAATTGTTTTGCAGTGGAATGCTGTCGCTCGCCAGCGCAAGTAAAGCCCTCGTATCCGCCGTATTCCCAGGCGTCGCCAAAGCAGTGTTGATATTCGTGAGTGCCGAATTTACACCAGCGTATACCAACGATCGATAGTGTGCAGTGTGGTAGAGGGTGGGCGTCAAACTCGCGAGAAAGGCGATGAGTGAGAGGATTGCGACGGCGCTAAACACGCGTCCAGGAAGGAGGGATCGGGATGGAATGCTAGACGGAGAAAGGAAGGCGAGAGTGGTTGTGGGAGCGAGAGCGGTACTCCACGTGATAGCATGGAAGGCGATACCGAGGGGAATGAAGGTGATGAGCTCCCAGGCGAAAGCGGCGTTGGTAGGGATGTTTTTGAGCGGATCTGCGTAGCAGCGTTGTCAGGACGGACATGGAGGTGTTTAGAAGTCAGACCCACAAATAGGAGCCGCAATACAGAAGAATACAGCATAGATGGCGTAAAGTCCTTGGGTTGTTCTGATAGGAAGGCATCAGCTCGGAAGAGTTGTAAACCACCGCTACGGCCTCGAAAGCTCACATCGCAGGATTGGGCCTAATGAAGCCTGACTCGTCTTTGATAAATACCCATCCGTTCCCTCGCCGATACCTAGCCGTGATGCCGATCAAGGAGAAGAAAAGTATACTTTGTCGCATAATAGTGGTTTATAGTACAGCAATCAGCAGATTATTCGGAGCGTTTGGCAGACAAAGCAGCTCAATACAGGCCTAACTCACATAAAGTGTGCGCCCCAAAGACACCAGATCTGAACGACGAAAGAGTGCGTGGGTTTCGAGTAGACGAGTGCCTCGATTGCGTTGCGGATGCCGATGAGAGTGCGCTCCCCTGGCTGGAGGTGAAGTCCGCTCATGACACTGTTGGTACTCATTCTCTGCCGAGTATGGTGGACGTCGAGTGGAGTACGGTAAGGAAGGAAAGGAAGGAAGACGAAGCAGAAAACACAGAGTTTTTGGAAGGCCAGCTTGATGATAACCGAGGAGCGGAGCTGGAGTCAGCCAAAACTGTGACCGGTATGCGCATTGTTTTGAAGGCGAGTAAACAAGCTGGGAGATCCTATTGAGAAGGTTAGATTAGCTCAGTATTATGCCTTCGGAAGGGAGATCCCAGCGTGTGCTTACTTGCAGGCAGACTGCCACAGGCATGGCAGCATCGTCAACATGTCGATCCGGTCTTATCGTCGCTCAAGAAGCAGCATTCGTCTCTGTTCAGTGTAAAGAAATAATAGTATGACGAATGAGAGCCACGATACATGAGGAGTCAAACTATCGCTTCTTCGAACTCTTCGAAGAGACAGCCCCACCACCGCTCTTCTTGCTGCTCTTTTTCCTCGACCCGGAGTCGTCTGAGCCAGCCTCGTCATCTGAGCCGCCTCGCTTTTCCAGCTTCTTCTCCTGTAGGAAGTGGACTGTGTCGTCAGCAAGAGTAGCTTGTGCTCAGCAGAAGGTCGGCAACTCACCTGCGCATCCCAATCATCCTCGCTATCTTCCTCTTCGTCGCCAAAGTCTGAACCAGACTCGGAGCCATCGTCAAAGTCGGATCCTTCGTCTGAAGAGCCACCATCCGAAGAGGCGTTAAACGATGAGCCTTCCTCGCTCGAATCGCCAGAGCCCTCGTCCTAAAAGCATGGAGACCCGTCAGCAGAGTCAGTCAGCAAAGCTGAAGCACGTATACGCACGGCATCCTGCTCTTGCAAGAAGCCCCATCCGCCTGATCAATCGCAAGATAATCAGTCAAGTGCTCAATTGACAAAGTTCCACGGTCACTCACCTTCTTTGAAGAAATCCAATGGATCTTCTTTAATCGTACCGATGATTGCGCTCCAGTTCAAGTTGACTGGTCCCTCACTGAACGGAATGTCGACAGAGCTGCACAGGGAGATGTTAGCATTCGTTCGGTGAGGTAAGAGAGACGTCAGGAGCGTACTCAAGCCACTCTTTCACATTGTCGAGTTGCGCCATAGGAATAGTGTTGATATGGACAGGAGTTCTAGTGAAGTCTTGGAAAACAAAGACCATGTCGAAGTTCTTCAGGCCGTACTGAACTCGCTCGAGGTGCGCGATCTCGATTTCGGCGAGGGTGAGGACAAGGAAAGGTGGCTCGGTGAGGAAGACGAGGGTGTCGGTCGTCGGTTGAAGAAGAACGTTGGAGCGGAAAGGCACTCCTTGGAAACCGAGCTCGCGGAAGGGGATGTCGACCTCGATACGTCCGTTTGACTGCAAGGGTTCAAAACCAGCGTGAGCGATAGTAATTGCGAAAAGGTAAAAAAAATGCACTAACGGCTTCAGCAATCTTGTCCGCAAACGCCTTGAAGTACTTGTTCAAGTCCGCTCGCCTCTTGCGCTCCTCCTGCTCCGATTGCAGCTCATCCTCGTCGTGGTAATTCTTTCTCCGCTTCTTGTTCCCTGTCTCGTCAAACGACGCGTCCGAAGCCTCGCGGAAGAACTGGATGTCCTTTGCCTTCTTCTTGCCAATAACGATCGGGTGCTTCAAGTGCACATGAAGGACGGCGATGAGCTCTTGGTCGCAGGGCTGGAAAAGAAGATGCTTCATGTTGCTGAAGAGGATGTCTGTCAAGGGCGACTGTTAGTGACTGGCATGCATTGTGTGGAAAAAAAACCTGTACCGATTTTCTGGTCCGATTTGAGCGAAGATTGGTATCGGATACCGTTGGAGTGAATCTCGACGTCGCCAGACTGACGCTTTCCGTCAAAGGAGGGGCGAACTTGAACGTCGGTAAGCTTGATTGGGCGCTTTCCTGGTAAGTCAAGTCAAATTCTCATCAGTACATCGCCATCGAAGATGATCGAAAGACACCGCTCACCCTTGGTCTCGACAAGACGATCCTGCTCGACGACGTCAGCCAGTTCCTTGCGCTCGTTGTCTCGTTTGGTGGCGGCTTTCTTCAAGTCGTTGATCTCCTTGTGGATCTCAGCAAAGCGGAAGGAGTCGGTGCTGCGGTAGGTCAATCCTCGGATGAATGTCGCTGAAGGGTCTTCGAAGGGCTGAAGCCAAGTGTCGAGTCAGCGGGCTCAAATGCCGAACAACGAGTCAGAAAAAGAGACAAACAGTATCCTCCTTCTTGCCGGTGATGGCGCCAGGAGTGGTGAACATGAAGCGAAGGACTGTAAAGTCGCCCTCCTCCTGTTTGATGACGCTCTTGAGGGTTTGGATATGGAAAGGCACGGCGAACCCGTTGATTGGGAGGAGGACGGTATTCTTCCTCGCATCAACCATGATCTTTGGCCACGGAATCGTCAGTCTTCCCTTTCGGCATTCCTGGAAAACGAAACGGGAGCGAACACACCTTTTGCTGCGAGACCGACTCAGGCAATTGATCATGCCTAACATAACTCTCAAACCTCCTCCACTGCTTCTCGCGATTTCCCTTTCCTCCAACCCCATCCTCCGAGAACCTTTCGAGACCATTCTCATGCCTCCTCGTCGCTAGCTCCTTCTGGTGCTGCTTGCGGCGGTTGAGAGCGTCGGCGTCGATCTCGCGATTCTCACTTCGAAGGGTTGATTTTACGACGGCGGTTGGTGCGGCTTTTCGGGGTGGAGGCTTGCCACCAGCATCCTTAGATTTGGCGGACTTGCTAGGCTTCTTCTCGGCCTCCTGTGAAATTGGGAGGACGACTTAGTAGAGAATTGTAAAATATTGAAAAAGCCGAATGAGTACCTCCATGAAGAACATGACGGAGTCCTTGGACTTCATGCCTTCGGAAAGGACAGTGCCGCCGTTCTTAGTCACCTTAACGGTGTCGATGAGGGAAAGAGCGTAGCTACAAAGTAAAGGTAAATGTCGAGTGAAGAGTCCAAAGACAGAGAAAAAACGAACACAGCGTCTCCCTTGCCAGTAGGAATGTTGTTGAAGCCGAGAGTGAGACTGAAAATCATGTTGGCCTTGATCGTCCTGCCGCACTTTGGCCCAAGGGTGTAGGCTGCGTCACGGAACTCAAGTCCCATCTATTGTAGTGTTGATAATCAGTGCCAAAGTCACGAAAGCGCGGAAGCTTGGGAGGCAGGGAACATACTCCAAAGCCAACCGTCTTTACAAAGTAAGGCGACAAGTCAGGTCGCTCAGCCTCGATACGCTCAACAACCTTGCCAAAAACCTCTTTGCAGATCGCGCCATCGATGAGTTGGCCAAGTACGAATTTCTGGAGGTCGACGAGGAAGAGATAGTTTTTCTCTTGCGCCTATTCATCGAACCATCAGCTCTAGATGCAGCTGTGAACTCAAAATGCTTGAAGACTTACCGCATCCGGGTCGACCATGAAAGTACGTCCAACATTACTGCAGTACGACTTGTACCGAATTCCAAGCGAGCAAAGGATGACGCCAGCAGTCAATCGTCGGTCGTCGGTTTGTGCTGAAGACTTGAGGTCGTAACTGCCTCCGGACTGGATGATTGGACTGTAACACCAATCTCCGAATCCAGTCTCGAACTGCGAAGGTGAAAACCCCCATCAGCTCCGTATCGAGTACGCGCAAGGAATAAAATAACACACCCCATCTCCAAGCTCGAGCTTTCTCCAGAATTTTGCGTCCTCGAGTCTTTGTTCGATACGCTCTCCGAGCTGTTCGTGGGTGACTTTCTTGCCTTCGTCGATATCGGAGCTCATCACGTCGCTGAAGTGGCTCATGAGTTGGTTCGTCATCTTCGCAGCATGTGACTCGTTGCGCTGGGGCAAATAAGGAGTCAGCCTCCAGTTGTCTTCCCTCAGCAGGTATGCACGCACAAGCTCCTCCTCGTCCTTGACGGCAAGCAAAGCAGAGACACCAGGTCCAGCGTCGATCTCCTTGACGTCGATTCCAGATTCCGCGACGTACGAAGTCCACTCGGTCACGAACTTGCCAACCATTTTGTCTTTCGGCAGAGTGCCAACCTTGTTCTGTAGCAGCGAAAACGTGAGCTCCTCAAATTCCGCCAAAGATCCGTTCACGACAACAAATAGGAACTTACCCCGGACCCGATAACCTCAAGGATCTTGCCAAAGAGCTTCTTGTTCTCTGCATCATCTTTCGTGCGAGTGAGGATCTCGACCTCGACCTTGTCGTCGCCTGCGGATGCTGGGGCGGTGAGGATTGGCGTAAGGAGCTTGGCTTTTCGTGGGAGTAAGAATGTTAGCTCAGGGGTTTTGTGCGACAGTGCCGAGGGTAGCAGGTGGGACGCGCCTTTGGTGCTGGAGACTACAAAGTAAACTTTGGACTTTGTGAGGAGCATGAGAGTGCTGGGGAATTCGTAGCCGAGAAGGTAGGTCTGGTCATAGCATTGGACACAAACCAAGTCAGCGTCACATCCGCTCGAACCGTAGTCACAAACTCCATGAACCAGCTCCGCCCACACCAATGTGGCGACCCGGTTCCCATACATCCAGCCTCCAATCCAACCGCCGCCATAAGTCCAGAAGAGGAGCGGAACAGAACCTCACCTGGACCGAGCTACCCTTGCGATACGGGTTCTCCTCGTCAGAATTACCAGCAACGATGAGCAGGTGCTCGAGGTCACCCATTGGCGCGGCATCTGGTTCGTTCTTCTGCAAATTCAATTCAAATTTGACATCAGTTTCGAACTTTCGTTTGTGTCGTTTTGCGAATAGAGAAGTCGGACGAACAGCCCAGTTTGAAAAGAGGAGCGACGCGCGCCGGTGGAACGTCGCCGAGGAAATGCTAATGTCTCCCACTGGATACGAAAAGGGTAGGTGAGCTCTAGAACAGCGTGGTTGGCTGGAGAGATAAACTGACTGGTGGAGGTTGTCGCGAGATTTGAGCCTGTGTCGCGTGTGGGTCTGGAAGAGCGTCAACGACAATTCGAAGTGTCAGCGCGCGCGATCCCATGCAAGCCTTAGACCTGCTTTCGACTCTGGTGCTCCAACGAGTGACCATCGCATCGAACACAGTGCCATCGCCGGCCTATTCTTTCCCTCGCGCTTCCGCCCCACCTCGTCGCGTTCCCACTCCAATTTCACCTCGCCAACTGACGCCACACAAGAGTGACTGCGCGCGTAATTCGCTAGCTAGCCCGTTCTCGCATTCCACCTCGATTGCTGGAAGGTTCGAGTCACGCAGAGCTTGCGCGGGCACACTTCGCGGAGCCTCGGGGCGACTGTGTAGGCCAAGTGCTCACCTGTTCGATGTGTCGCGGTCGCGCTATTTATCCTATCGGTTCCTTAAAGTACGCTGAAAGGTCGAAGGAAACGGGGCGGGGAGCCAGATAAAGTGAGGAGATCGGAGCTGTCGCGATCTGACAACGAACGACAGCGCAATTGATCTCTTTCACAGAATTGTGAAGAGGTTGTGAACTTGTAGATCAAGGGGTCGCACAAACTGGCTGTTATCAGAAAAGGACCGACTGTATCCTTCCGAGCAGTGTGGTTTTGTCCTGGTTGAAATTGATAAAGCTTCTTGTACATAGCTATTTAAAATCAAACAGCGTGAACAAGCGATGAGTCCATGGTGTCGCGCCTTTTGAAAGTTTTGTCGGCGACGGCCACCTGGAGGAGCCCATTGAGCGAGAAACTTGTGAAGGAGGTGACCAGAACGCTCGGGAAGTAATTTTGTACGACAAAGCGCGAACGGTGTCAGCACCTCGCCGCTGCCAGTCACTCTTTGCCACCCTTCGCCAGGGCGCTAGACGATGTAAGCTGAAAACTTTCAAGCTTTTTAAACGCTTTACTGTACAAGGGAACTCCTCACACCTTGGATAAATCAATCAAGCCGGTACTCCTTAACTTCCTTGCCACGGCTAATCTCCTCCCAAACGTCCAGATCCTGGATGAAGCATGGGTTGCCAGCAAACATCGCAGGAACAAAGAGCTCCTGGACCTCGACTTTGTTCGCATGATTGAAGGCCTTGAGGCTCTTCATGTAGCCTGTGGTGGTGAACAAAGGGCGGCAATTTCGTGTTAGCGGATTATCGGGCGTTCGACTTCCTTTTCGACGACGCGCCGCCCATCTGAGAAAGCGACGGTCACGTACTCGAGTCCATCATTTCCATGAACTCGAGCAACTTGACAGTTCCGGGATCAACGCGGAGTATCATCATGTACTCGTTCTTGTAAGGCTCGTTCAGTACGGTCGTTCCCTGTGAAGCAGAGCACTGGCGGTCAAGTAAAGTTTTCCCAGCAGCTCGACGCCCTTCCCACTCACGTCGGTGTCGATCCAGATTACGACCGAGTCATCGGTTCGAGTGAGATCCTTGGGACCATTGAACTTCGCGAAATGAGATTGTCAGATAGCAATATTTTTGTAAGACATAGAGCCGCGGGATCAGCTTCTTACTCGCCTTGAAGCTTGAACTCCTTGATCTGTGGGAATGCGATTAGGACTGCGCCTAATAGCCATCTGAGTAAAGTGTACCAAATTTTCGTGCAAGTGATCCAAGAAGCCGAGGAAGCGGTTTTTGTTTGAGGGAAACGAGTTGAAGACGCCACCTACGTTTCACAAGGTTCAAGTCAGACTGACTTGCGGACAGCGAACGGGGCTCATGAACAAACTTGGTCGGATAACATGGAGGGATTCGGGATAGTCTGAACAAAGGTCATCGACCTCATCGAAGGACCAGCTAATGATAATCAGCGTCCAGCTAGCGTCAAGAGGGTCAGGCGCCGAGGTGCTTACCTCTTCAGAGCCTTAATATAGCCGCGAGCTGCTGCGTGCTGTTGATCCGTGAGCGAGGTAGATCCTCTCATTGGTCTTTGAGGAAGTAAGAAAAGTTGTGATTGAAAGAAAGGAGAGTGAAACCTCTGAACGCGGGGGTCGCCTGTCCGGACTCCGAGTATGAACCGGACTTGCTTACGCCTACGCATATGACTTACGTCTTTGTGAATGCGAATGTGTGGAAATTCTATCATCAATCGAGATGTAGTGCACATATCTTAATAAACCTTTAAGTTTCGTCGCGCCGACGACATCAATTCCTTCGCCGCGAAGCCAAGTCGTTTCGTTTCGATTCGAATAACGTACGACTTGTCAAGCGTTACATACTCTGCAAGAACTCGACGCCAGAAAATGCGCAAAGTTTCCACAGGCTTGCCTCGAGTGTGCTCGTCCGAATTCCGAACATCTGAACCCTCGATGAAAAAAAATAGGCTTTCCTTCCTGCAGGCGGACGAAAACCGGCTGGCTGTCAGCAGCGTTTCGCGGGAGGCTATATGTGATTCCGCTGAGACGGTGGAGATGATTTAGCCATCCATGGAGTCCGATTAACCAGAATCATCGATTTCGGCGGATTCTGAGCAGGTGGCATCACTTGCGTATTTCGCACGATAGGATTTTACTACCTTTTGTTTCATCAAATAGGACATTCTGTAGGGTTATTGCAAGCATTCAGCTTCGTCCACGCAATAAATCGTTTTTCTAGATGTACTCACACAGCCAGCCCAACAGGAGAACAACCACGAACGCTGCCAGCAGCTGTATCATCAACTGTAAAGTTATTTCCAGCCTTCCTGAATGTGATGGCTGGTTTTGTGTATTAGTCATCTATCCGAGATCACTTCTAGAATGTCCAGACGCGCCTGTACAGTGACAGTCGCGACGCCTCCAGTCGCAGTTTTTGACCAAGGTACAGTTCCACTTTTGACGGTAGTATACCAACCTTTGTTTGTTGTAGTCGTTTGACCCAGACCTTCGGTTACTGTTACAACTCTGGAGCCTAAGCGTCAGTGAAAGCGAGGACGGCTGGAAGGCGGCGAAATGAGCGCACGGTGGAGTGCTCGCTGTCGCGGTCACTGGGGGAATAGATGAGCGTAAGCTTTTGCTGCCGACTCCGAAATGATTCGAAGCTGAATATACCTGTTACTGGAGCTGTGGTGTAAGTTGTTTTCCCATTCGTGGTATGCCAAGTCACCGTCGTTGTAGATCCCGTCGGACTCGTAGTAACCTGGAGGCGGGCAGCAGACAAAGTCAGCCGAAAAGCCCCGTTCCATAAGCTCTTTTTCGAAATACAGTAACAGTGCTGGAAGCGCCCTATATTTCGGCACGGCTGGTCAGCTTCACATGTTCAGCCTCACTTCCTTCGCAGACCCCTACCGAGGTGCAAATATCGTCCTCATACTGGATCCCCGAGGACTCATCGGAGCTATCCTATTTCAAACAAATCATCAGCCTATTCCCACAGTCCCACATCATTTTCATTGGCTCACACAGGAGCTGGACAAACAGGATTGATACGCCGTGAGGAAGTCTCCCGACTGGCACAAGCAGGCATACTCAGTCGACCCACACCCAGACGTAGTTTCGTAATATGCAGTTGTGAAGCAAGTGCTGACGCAGGTGGGAAGCTGGACGAAAAGTGAGAATCAGCGTCCGGAACTTGCGGGGAGGCAGGTGTACGGACCACGGTCGTTTGTGCTGAAGTGAGGATGGCGAAGGCGGCACAGAGAAGGAGATATGTCGTTCGCATCAGCTCCGACTTTGGTACTGGACGTGAGAGAATACCAGGACAGCGCTGCCGTGGGGAAGGTATTCCTCGCACCGCCGTTCCGTGGACTCGTCGCCGAGAGCTCGCAGCCCTTGCATGTGAGATGTTGAACGACGCTGTGCACCCGTAAATGGAAAAGCCAATAAAGGCAAGGGAATCCATCTGACGTAAAGCCATCAACGGATCCTGCTGAGAAGGTACATAGTGTCGTACAGAATAATTTCCACAGCGAGCAACATACACTTGAATCCTGATCCAACTCCCACAGACTACCTTTTACATTTCCCCACCGCCGCCCGTCCTTCTAATCGTTCGCCTATCCCTCTCACCGTGAACCTTAACGCTACCATCATTTTCCAGCTGAACAAGAAGACAAGAAAATCTAAGGTCAGCCGTAGAAAAAGCGAGAGACCCAAGACGTTCAAACTCACAGCCTTGATGACCTCTGAAAACTCGGCATTGTCAATTGGTAATGAAGATTGGCCTTCCATAACCTTGATGACTTCGTTCCATCGCATACCCTTGTCCTTCGATTCGAGGAGTTGAAGGACTTCTCGGCGCAAATCTCCGCGAAGCTTTCGCTGCTGGAGACTTTGACCAGAGTTGAGCAAATCGAGATCGATCAAACCCGTGAGAGGATCGGTCTGAGAAAGCCAGAAAACATGTCAGGGATCATTGAATGGGACGGGAGGAGTGAAGTGGACGAACAGCAGACTCCTTGAGAGCTTCGCGGATAAGTCGGTTGGCCTCCATAACATCCTCGAGCTGTTTGAAAAAGAGCCAGAACAATCAGAAATCGATCATTGACAAATAAGGAAGAGCCAAAGCGTACCTCAACATGGTAGGAATAACGCATACGAGCGTGAGCTTCCGAAAGACGAATCATCGACTCCAGCTGCCTCGTTGTGGCAGTGATCCTTCGGTCATTGGAACGTCCGTCATTCCCAACGTTGCGCATGTCGACGTATGCCTTGACGAGTGCTTCTGATGCCTCATCAGTGAGCACTGGGTGAATGTGGTTCCGTGCCCACGAGATGTACGCGGAGAGATCCTCGATTTTCTAGCGCAAGGTAATTCAATGAGCTCTCGTACGTCTCGAAACGAGTACTTCTCAACTCACCATGATATCAACTCCACCAGTAGCAGGTCGGTCCTCAAGGTAAAGGCCAACAAGATGCCTCGCGAGCCTTCGGTCGTTGACTTCGTCGATTTTGTCGAGAACGAGATAAAGAAGATCGAAACGCGAGATGAGCGTAGGGGGTAGATCAATATTACGAGTGATAGGCCAGTTGAGGTTGTATTTTGATCCGACGGGGTTGGCGGCTGCGAGAATAGACGTGCGAGCGTTCAGAGTCGTGATGATACCCGCCTTTGCGATTGAAACCGTTTGTTGCTCCTGCGAGCAGGTAAGGGCTAAACGTCAGCAACTTCGGCAGTAAGTCATTGAGCCCTTGGGGTGAACGAACCATGACTTCGTGGAGGACACTCCTGGTCGAATCAGACATCTTGTCAAACTCGTCAATGCAGCAAACACCACCGTCGGAGAGGACGAGTGCTCCACTATTACGAGAGGTGTAGGTTAGTATTCGCAACTACATCCTGGATCGCCGAAAAAGGAAGCGCACCTTTCGAGAACGAGCTGCTTCGAGTCTGGGTCGCGAGTAACATAGGCTGTAAGTCCGACAGCGGAAGATCCCTTTCCAGACGTATAAACTCCTCTCGGGGCAATCTTGTGAACGTACTGAGTCGCAAAAGTCGTGAGCCCAAAGTTCTGAGGGCGCCGGAGGAAGAGAAAAGCGGGACTCACCTGCAAGATCTGACTCTTACTCGTCCCAGGATCTCCAACCAACAAAACATTGATATCACCCCTATACCTCGGTCCACCCCCACCTCCACCTTTCGCAATACTCTTATTCGTCCCCCCAAAAAGCTGTAACAAAATCCCCTTCTTAATATCGTCCATCTCCCAAATACTCGGCGCCAAACTCCTCGCCAAGTACTCATAAATATCGTCCCTAAGCGACATTTCCACCATCCTTTCCTTCAATTTCGCTTGAGCACTTGCCTCTCGAACTTCCTCCCCATCTCCCTCTGCGTCGATATCCATTTCTTCCCCGCCGCCGCCTGAAACGTCGTCGCCACCAACTCCTACGACTCCACGACGATCGTCTCCTTGTCGAGTTGAGCCATCAACACCCATTCTCTTCGCGTCGGTTTTTTTGATATGGACTACATCGACGTAGGTCTTGAAGAGAGATTTGATAACGCGTTGACGAGGGTTAAGGCGGACGGGAACTGAACGGAAAATTCCTGTGAGAGCGATTCGATCTCCTGGCTTGACGAGGTCTACGAGCTCGTCGTAAAGGCAGAGAGAAACAGTGTGGGGAGTTTGTCCGTCGGGAACGGCGTCTGCGACGAGAAGGTGGTTTATTAGAAAACGAGGAAGCAAGCTATAAAGGAAAGGAACGTGGACGGACCTGGAGTTTCTTGGAGTCGGACAATTTGACGGTCGGCAAATTCGCAGCGGTTGTGAATCAGACTCATGGATCCTTGAAGACCACAGATCTCGCGGGGACACTTGTCGGGTTCGGCTATTTGTCCTCGGTCGATTTCGACAGAGACGGTGTGGGAGCAAGAAAGGCAGCGGAAGAAGGCTGAAAGACCGGGTTTCTTGTTAGCGGAATTTTCAAGAGATGTAGAATGAGGAAGAACTTACCAAGCTTCATGTCAGGAATGATAGGCGTCGCGCGAATAACGAGTCCCTTGATACAGACGATCTTGTCAATGTCTGCGAGGCAAAAGATATCGTCAGTCTCTGGAAAGAAGTAGAGCTCAAACACGAGATAAACGCGAAGTACCTTGAGGGTTAAGATCACGCATGTTGACTGTTCGCTCTCCACCATAAGGCCTAACTTTGAAAACAGCCGCCTCCATCGCCTCCGCCCTGGCCGTATTATCCGCCCTACTCAACGCTCCTCCAAGGTTATTCCAAGCCCAATCGCAAGCACAGTCCTTGAGGACCTGATCAAGAATCGGAATAATCTCCTGAGGGTAGTTGAGGAGGTTTCGGTAAAGCTGGTGATATTCTGTATCCTGCTTCCTCGTATTCTGTCCATCTCGGAAAGCGCGAAGGTCGAGCACATCGAGGTTGAGGTTCGTCTGTCCCGTCTCCCGCATTCGTTCGAGGTAGTATTGGTACATCTTCTTTTCGGGACGTTCCTTGGCGTGAGCGAATTCGATAGTGTTGGCAAGGTCGATATCGTCCGCTTCCATCGCTGCTTCGTATCGACGATTATCATAAGACTGTCGATCCTCAGCTCGGAATTCCTCAAGAAACCATTTAAAAGCAGCCATTGAAGCTTGAAGAGTGACGGTGGTACCCCAAACGACTGTGACGGGAGCATTATCGTCTTCATCATCTTCGTCGTCCATTTGCGCTCCAGCAGCGCTCGAAGATGGTTCTCCAGCTCCACCTCCTCGACCACCTCCACTTGCGGCACTGGAAGTAGGAAGACCGTTTTCGCTCCGAGCGGCAGTTCGGGCGGCACCGCGTGCACCACCTGAGGGCGTTGGGGGAGCGCCAGAATGGATGTCACCGCGTCGGTTTCTGCGAGGGGTTGGAGAGCCGGCTTCGGATCTGAGAGATGGAGGAAAAAGTCGCGTTAGCTGCAGTTTTGTAGCAATCACTTTGCGAGCTCGAGGGGCGCGCTCGCCTTGCGCTACGCGTTACTATGACTCTCGACTGCCTACTTTACTCCACCTTCCTCGTGAGTCTCCAGTGACATCTCGAATGAAGTTCGGAACCTCCTCTATCGCGCCCCGCCCACCGGCACACCTCAAAAGCGAAAGCCAGAAGATATAGCCCGAAGACTTACCCTGGGAAGAAGAGAGGGGAAGCCCGACGCTGACTCCTACCAACACCACCTGATAGACCACTTGAAGGAGCTGGAGCGAATAAGTTTCCATTAGCGCGTCTTGATGGACCGCCAGTGTTTGAAGCTGAAGAAGATGGGAAGGCGAGAGGAGATGAAGAGTTGACTACAAGCACGCGTTACCAACGCGTCAGAATAGCTTTCCTCTGATAAGAGTTTGTTAAGGAAGCTTACCTGGACCTGGGGATGACCGCCTAAGCTGTTGAACTACTGGATGATCGTGGTCGGATGAAGCGTGGCCTGCTGAAGATGAAGGGAACGCGAGAGGTGAAGTCGAACGAGGTCCTGGAGCGTCTGCTGCCTCATCGACATGCATAGAGTCACCGTTCATAATGTAACCGGTGGGATGGTGTGGTGGGGCTAAGTCGACGGGAGCAACGCGACTTTCTTTCGATCGTTCAGACGCGTTCTTAAATTTCAAATTCAATAGGGGTGCACTAGCGAAGGTCTTCTCTTCTAAGTTCTCGGGCCAACATCAGCACCTGCAGCTTTTCGACTACCCTTCAGGTTGCAAGGTGGGATAATTCCTACGACGACATAACCCTTGTCAACTTTGAGACCTTTTGGCCTCGTTGCGTGGTTTTTGAGAACTCGAACAGACATCGCTCGCAACGTCATTTTTCTCCTCCTAAAGCCCACTTTCAAATCAAAGTAACGTTTTGACTGCAAGGCTGACTCCGCTCTCCTATCAGAAGTTTGTGATGCTCTTACTTCAACATTGATGCCTTTATAAGCAGCTGTTAAGGAGTTTTACGCATGTGGCGTCGCCGGCCGTAACTACCGGCACCGTACAACCTGGATTCAAGACTCGAGAGCCTTTTCTTCGCTCTATCGTTGAGCTAAGAATTGCAGGGTGTTCCATTTCACACTTGATACTTCTCGACCGCGCTGAGATATTGTCTCCAGCGCGGCCTCCTCTAATACCCACTGGCCACACGACGGCCCACCTTAGTTTTCACTGATTGTACGGAAGATTCTCCCAGTTCAGTCTTTTGACACGCTTCACATGTCTACATCCTCTCTTTTTCTTTGCTTCCTTCGCTTTGCAACTTGATAGATGCTTAAAGATGCTTAATCCCTAAGACTTGTAGCTCTCGCGGTTGTGTCAGATTTCAGATTTCATATCACCTCTCAGATCTCAGATCTCACGTCTCGACCCAGCTTAAGTCATTCGCCCTCTCAGAAACAACACAATTTCCACCCGGAAAATGTTTTATCTACCGGCTAGCCCCAGACCCTTTTTCAAACGAAACTACAACTGGCAACACGACCACGGTAACGTGTGTGAGGAAAAGCATGTGTTGCGGGCAGATCGCAACCAGCAACGCAAACTCAACTGACAATATATGGATTGATAGCTCACCTGAATTGGCTTGAGAAGTTTTTGCTCCGCTACTCTGTTGATCTCGCGTCAGCTGGTGCAATGAGATGGCAGTCTGCAAATTTTATAACGTCGTCCACACTGATTTTGATGAAACGGAACAAAACTGACACAAAACTTTCATACTTGGAGCGGATCAAAACTTTGGCAAAGTAGGATCTTGAATGTTGGCATCCCCGTCGAGGAGCATACATTTATTCCTTCCATCATTCGGCGACGCTTCGCGACTTCGCCACACCGAGTCAATGAACGCTCATGCATGGGCTTCGCCGCACCCCGCTCTAAAGATCCCATGAATTTCTCCTGCTCTCCATCCGAGAGACGACCTCTTGCCTCCGGGATGAAAGCCGTCGAAAAGACACAGGAGAATTATGAGCTCAACTGTGGATTTATTTCTAGGTTCCAAAGCTCAGTACTTGAACGTAACAGTAAAGACTGAAATCCAAGTGTGTGCAGCCTCAATTGCCCCGCTTCATTCATCCCTCTCAGTCTCAGTCGTAGTCTCCGCTCCCATGCGGGAGCCCTCCGGCGCCTCCTCCGTCTCCTCGTACATGTCCCACGACCTGGGCGAACGACTCTTCAGCATAAAATTGAATGAATGTTTATGGGTGACTCACACCGGGCCATCTTTGCTCAACACACTGATGGACTTCCTGTCACACATCTGTACCAGATCCGGTCCAGGTCGCTCCCAAAATGCCGACTCTGGAGTGTCGGGAAAAACAAATTTTCGCAAGGCCTTAAAATGACGCACAGCGACAACGAACAAAATCAGACCCGAAAACACATGCACGCGAGGGTCGACATCTCCGACTTCGCAGGGTTCGGAACCGACCATTCCTGGAAACATCGGAAGCCCTTCTCGCCAAGCTTCTGATGCCGTTGTGCCTCCAACCCGTATTGTGTGTAGGTTTGGAAAAAGAAGACGAGCTTCAATGCCGGGCGTTGGTTGGAAGCTGTTGCAGAGTTGTCCTGGGACGGCCGATAGGGGGAGATTGTCGAGGGTGAGAGTCTCGAGGGTTTGCTGAGAGTTTCCAAAAATCAAGTCGAAAGCTACTTCATCGAGAGCAGATAAGTCTTGCGAATCGTCGTTCCAGTTTAGCTCAAGGTGTTGGAGGCGAAGTTGGGATAAATTCGTTCCGATCGGGCGCGAAATTGTGGAGGGCCAATCTGGATCCGGTCCGTCTTCAGAGAATGTCAAAGAGAGCTTGCAAACGTCTGATAAGAACTCAAATCAGCTGTGGTATTTAATTCAGAAAACATACGCTTGTAGGCGCACCTCGAACACTTTCACTGGTAAACCACTCGTAAAACTCGTCGGCCAGCCAGTCGTCCGTCTCGATTGTAAGGGCGCGTACTCCAGAGCAAGCTTTGCGGACTGCGACGGATATAACAGAATACCGAGGTGCTGGTACGGTGTATATGAGGTGCAGGAGGTGAAATCGAGTCCTGGCGGGAGATGCGAGCCAAGCAAGGGATTGCGTCTCGGTGCGAAGGTGGACAGTCACGAACAGCATTCGCTGCGCTGATACCAACCAGTCCTTGCACACCAACGAGCACTGGCATAGTAACTGCTCCCGATGGCTATCAGGAAAGCACTCGAAAATACCTTCGAGAGTTTCGCGTGGGAGTGATTGGATGTTCGTCATGGGGGGCCGCCGCGCAGGCTGAGGAATCCGAAGAAAGTCAGTGACAGCCCGCTCACTACATCACGCTCGTGTCTTACGAATATTTGAAGCTAGTGGCACGATTGGGTGACAGTCCTTTGCCGTGCGTGGATCGACGTGTGTCTTCGGTGTTGATGCAGATGGGACAATGGAGAGCCGAGGGCTGGAACGAGGCGAACCGGCCTGTTTGTTGTGAATGTGCAGCTCTGCAATATGTGACACGAAGCTTTGACGGATGTGCCGCGTGAGATTTTAGGGAAGTAGTGTGAGAGGATACAAGACGCGTGAGCTCGCGTTGGCTGCCTCAGATTGCCTTGGAAGGTCGTCAGGGGTCATGAAAGAAGGCTTTCGATTTCGGTGAGCGGTTGGACATGATCGATTCGACGATTTGCATTATGCCTCCGAAGAGTATGCAGGCGGTAAAGCAGTTATCTTGCAATGCGTCAATGACAATTGCTATGCGAGGCGGCAAACAACCCGACCTCGACGCAAAGAGAAATCTACTGTTCCGCCTTCGCACGCCACCTCTTTCCAAAAATCATACAAAGCAGCACTGAGATGAATCCAATCCCGCCAGTAAGAGCGGCGAGAAGCCCGGCGGCTTTGGCCGACCCCATCCCATCGAACATGATGTTGAACTGAGTGCGAAGGAAAGAGTGAGTACATAAGTCGCAGATCAGTGACGAGCGGTACCGACGTAGAAAGGTGCCGTAAAGCTACATGAAATGATTTCAACCAAAATTCCTGGTCAGAAGATAGATGAGACTTACGCATAAGTACCTCGGCAAAGGTTCACAAAGAGAGGAACTCGGGGCTGGAGGGATGGCGGTTGGGACTCGACAACGTAAGTGTAGACGACCGTGGTGACTAATTGAAGTCCGAATAGTCCAATGCCACAGCCGATAAGAGGGGTCACGTTCCAGCGTCCGTCTTGGGTGTTCTGTAGCTGCACTCCAAAGATGATTATACCAACTGCCTGTGTACATTTCCTTCAGTCAACCCCGGAAACGTAAGACAGAAAAAGAAGGAAGGATACGACTGACCGTCAAAATAAAACCCGGGAGAGCAATCGGAAGCCTCATCTCCGCCTCTCGTTTCCCGTTCGCCCTTTTCGTGCGCCAAGTCATGAACCTATCGCTCCCCAAACCCGCAATAGGTTCTCCAATCAACGCGCCCAGAACCGCAGCAACAAACTGAAGTCCAATTTGTTGTGAATTGAGGCCGTATTTGTTGCCCACGAGTGCTGGAATCTCGACAGTGAGGAGCACCTGCGAAGGCAAATTTTCAGCTCGACTTCATACCTCAGTCAGGTTTCGCGAGGGAGGACCGCACGTTGCAGTAAGCAAAGGCGATGGCATATGCGATTGTTGGGAGTAGAACAGGGAGGTGGGAAAACATTGAGAGGGGGAGTATAATCTCGCGAGGAAGTTGTGACCACGGGACGGCACCCCAGCGTCTAAAAGTGGTGAATGGCGTGTACCAAGGTGTGATGTGAGGCTTTTGCGCCACTTTCACGACTGAGTTATTATCTTGCAGTCGGTCGGGTCGGTCGAATAGTGTTTCGGGCCCGAGGAATAAGTAGAGGAAGCTGTCGAGATGCCATTGCGAGTCAGCAACATGTCACAAATCACGGGACTGAGGATGATCGGAGGCTGCGTACAATTGAATCAAGTTGACAACGGCCTAACAAAGTAGATGAGAGCCAAAAAAAAATCTGAGGAAAGAGACTACTCACCAGTATATAAAATATCCACTGCCAGCGCTCGTTGTAGACTACGAAGCCCATGATGAATGGTGCAAGTGGGGGACCTGGTTTCGTATCGTGTATTTGATGAGCGGAACCAAGTATGAAAAGCGCAAATAGCGTACCGATTGAGTTTAACAACGCCCAGATTCCGAGCTTGGCGCCCTTCTCGTGCTGGAAAAAGATCTCATTAACCGTTTGTACGCCGGTGGCGCCGGGTGGTGACATGAAGATTCCCTGAAAGATCACAGGATGAGTCAGCGTCCATGAAGCTGATTCGAGACATGTGATTGAGCTACCTGCAGCACGCGAGTAACCATCATTGTCCCATAAGAGTCGCAATACGCGCCTGCTAGGTGGACAGAGGCACTCAGAAGAGTTGAAGCGAGCTGAATGGTCGAAAGCAATAAGGTGGGCTCATCATTTAGGGGTCACTGCTGACAGAGGTTGCGCAGGGCGTACGTAAACTGGTCTACGACCAATGCGCGAAGCGACGGGGCTCCACAAGAGGGGGAAAACACCCATGAAGATGATTGGCACAGACACGAAGTAACTCGCTTCAGTGATAGAGATGCCGAAGTCCTCGACGAAGCTCTGGACACGACGAGGGTCAGTCGCGAGGATCTCTTCGAAAGCGAGTGAGGAAATACCCCAAAGGCTGGTATAACAGCTGCCGCAGAGAATGGGCCTAGACAAGAGCGAGTGTTTAGCCAAGGTGTTCATGGGTGAGCTGAAACCTTTACCGAGCATAGTATGAAATGAAACTTGGAGCAAAAGAACGTTCTTGCGCCACGGGGCCCAGTTCAGAGGATCTATAGACCAGTTTATGAGTCTCGTCGGCCTAGAAATCTGACAAAAGAGTCAATTCCACCTTCTGGGTCATCACTGCACAGACGAATGTATGGTCAACTTTTCTCGCGACTCGTTTGTGCGTTGGGGGAGGTCAAGCTCCGCCCTCTTCCGTCCTAACGCCTGTAGGTAACTGATTCTTTGCTCACCTTGGCATCGGCACCAGATCAATTCTTCCATGTCTGTCGTAGACCGCCTCAAGTCCTACTGCAGCGACGTCCTCCCGGAGGGTCGTTTCTGGCTTGTCTCCACCTTCACCCGCTGTCGGCGTCGACGTCGACGTCGCGAGTCTTTTGTTGTCGTATCGTTTGAGCATTTCCTTGAAGTGATTTGTGCGTCCGAGTTACTCGTTGGGCGAGAAGGGGAGAAAGTGGATGAGGAAAAGACCTGTCAGGGATAATAGTTCCCGCTCCGAGCTCTGCGGAGTACTGATGAGCCCCACTGAGCTATGCGGGGGAAAGGCGGGAAGAGTAGGAAAGAAATGACGAGAAGAAAGCAGGCGGCTTACATACTGCGGTGAGAGCTCCTTCAGGCCGTTCCGAAGGAGCCGTTCGGCGCTTGACGTCTTGACGTCCTGAGGCTCAGCCTGCGAGGCGACGTTCCGCGCTTCAGAACTCGAGTCCGTGAGAGTTTGCCTATTTCCTCGAGCGATCACCGAGCTCTCAGGATGATACCAATTTGAGAAGAAAGAATATAACTGTCTTTGGTAGGGGACGTACGTACTAGGAACAGCTAACAGGGACTTGCGCCAGCCTGACTCCAGCAGCCCGGCCTTCGCTTGATCCCAAAGAAACCGCTCTGCGTGCTCGATTGTCCTGGAATGTGTACTCCAACTCTCCGCGATTCATCAGGCGAGCAAGGGACCTGACTTGCTTGTCGCCTCACTCGGGCAGGGTGCTCCACCGTATCGCAAACTGTTACCAGTGTGTGAGCTGGGTGATATTTCATTCGCTCTACTGAGCATGTCAGCCTGGTGAGCATCGTCAGCGCCAATATTGCCAAGGCTATCCTTAAAGCGCGACTCTCACCTACCGGATCAACACCAATCACGTCCTTCCTGCTCCCTTCCCCAGACTGAAAAGTCTCCTACCCTCACTGGTACCCTTCCACGCTTCTTCTCTCTTGAAGGTGATGCTGTTGTCTTGGACCGTCGCCGTGTTAAAGTGCCGCGCAGGCTAAGCGTCGAGTCCGAGGGATGCTCCGACTGGCCGTTCACAAGCATCTTGCCGCGTTTCTCTTGCTGCATTTCACTTACATCTGCTTCGAATCAGCTTTGCTTGAAGCGTGTCCAAGCGAAGGGGGAGTCAAGGGAAGATGTAACTTAGAATGGCAGTGACTCGGCCGAACCTCGGACCAACCTCCGCTACCTCCAACGACGGTTGAAAGACCTCCCCCCTTCCTCCCACATCGTCAACTTCGCCAATCACCATGGCATCCCCCTTGATAGTCGTTGTTGGAGCAGGTGAGATAATCTGACTCTTACTTGACGTCCTGCCAACTGATCACGGCCGCGGCGTCTCAGGCGTGATTGGACTTTCTACAGCGATTACTCTGCAAGAGACTGGATTCCAGGTGGAAATAGTCGCAGAACTCTTCCCTGGGGATCCCAAGAATATCCGGTACACAAGCTGTTGGGCGGTGAGTCAACGGAATCGCAGTGATCATGAACTCGACCCACTAATTCTGGTATTATCTAGGGAGCTCATCATGTAAGTGCAGCAGGTCCCAGTGATCAACAGATGCATGGTGAGTGGAGGTGAAATACGCCGCCGTGAACAATCACGTTCACTAAGTTTCACTGGATTTGGGAACCTTGCGACAGCCTTCGACAAGGAGACGTTCTTCGTGATGAAGATGATGCTCGAGGAGGATCCAGATGCACCTTTGATGATAAGAAGAGAGGTCGAATATCGAGAGTTCGTACGGGAGACTTTTAATTTTGCCTCCCGGGTATTCTTCTGACCTCCAATTTGCAGGAACGCAGCTTGGTAGGCGGCGTAGATCAGCTTACACTGCTTGCCGAGTACCAACCCAATGTGCGGCGACACTGTCCAAAGTCCGGGTCATAATGATTGCGCTCAATAACCATTTTTCGCACACAGTTTCGAATGCTCGATCCGACCGAGCTGCCTACGGGCGTCAAGCACGGCGCGACGTTCGACACTCTGATGTGACTAGTTCTCGAATTGCCCGACAAATCACGATCTCACGTGTTCACACTATAGGATTCACCCTCGAGACTACCTTCTCTACTTGTTGAGGATTTTTGAAGCTGCAGGTGGCAGAACCCATCGCGCCACACTGTCCTCCCTTTCGTCTGTTTTCCAAATTCAAGATGCGCCCTCCCTTGCTTCCGCCACGGCAGTAGTGAATTGTACTGGGTTGGGTGCGAGGGAGTTAGTTCATGATGAGACGATCTTCCCAACTCGAGGTGAGACTAAATTAATTCCGCTGGAGCTCGTAGGAGACTCACGCTCAATGATTTAGGTCAGCTCGTGTTGGTGAGGGCGCCATGGCTTGAGTATGGTATGATGCGACTTGGTCCTAAAGGATCTGGGATCTACACGTAAGCCTGTGTGATTTGAGCTTTCAAACAGTGATTGACTGATTCACATTTGCCCAAAGCTACACTCTTCCAAGATTGGATGGAACATGCGTAATCGGGGGAACCGCACTCGCAAATGATTGGTAAGCCCGCTTGTTCGCCTTTCCTGAGCTTACACATTTTGTCAATTACGCTCGGAAAAAAATAGGGACCCTTTACCTCGACCTGAGACCGCAAAGCTCATCAAGGAACGCGGCATCGCACTCTGCCCAGAGCTCTTACCACCCGACAAGCGATCATTGATGCGGATCGAGGACCTCGACGTTCTGGAGGATATGGTGGGTCTAAGACCAACAAGACGTGGAGGAATAAGGATTGAGATGGATAAACTTGGTGAGCCTCAAGAGATTTTTGATGGACGCTGTATTGGAGCTCACTGCTTAAATGATTGTAGAATACGAAGGGCGGATGATCCCGGTGCTTCATCACTATGGGTAGCGTGATTCATTCTTCACCTTGACTTCGTCACTGATGCTTCAATTTTTACAGCCATGGTGGTTTTGGCTTTCAATCTAGTTGGGGGTCTGCGAAGGCAGCCGCGGCCCTGCTCAAGTCATCCTTGTAGGCTGCAACATGTAAATGTAACTCACGAGTGAATATTTGTCCTTCGGTTTTGACAGAAAGAAAGCATTCGGGTGTGGTAGGTCAATGATGATGTGCTTCCCCCAGCTGCGAGGCCGAATGAGGACCGTAGGGGACGGAGGACGTTGTGATGGATGTGGCTTTAGCACGTTAGCCTGTCGAACGCGCAGGAGTGCCCGGGCACCCTCCTTCCAGCGGAACCTTTTGGATCGTATAATGGTCATTCATGCTTGTCACGCGTTTGATCCGGGTTCAATTCCCGGTTCCGAAGTAAAATGGTACTCTGCGCCGAGCATTCGTAGTTCGACAATGTACCATTTTTGTGTCTCCCTTCTTGTTTGTCGCACCCAGTTGTCTGAGCAGGCGCACTTCCTGCTTACACGTATTTAATAAGACCTGCCCCACCAACCGCTATCGAACCCCCTTCAGCGTTAGCAAGTGGCAAGACGGTGGAGCGGGCTTTGCCATGCGAAAACAACGCAGGGGAGCCAACGACTGAATTCCGGGTGTTGAACATCGTCTGTATCTTATTATCAACTTCCTATTCACGCTTTTTTGTAACAAAGGAGGTAAGCCCCCTTATCGAAGTAGCCATCTGATGAAGACTTGTTCTCGCCACGCTCGACGGCGACGTCTCCTGGCAAAATGGGTCGAATCGAGGTACTGGAGGAAGTCAAACGACTCTTAGTTAGGCGAGTGACTCGGAGGAAGTGGGAAAGACGCTTACTCGTCTATGTGAACCCAAGAGTTTGAATTTATATGTTGTCGCACAGCGACCGTATAATGTCCCCCCGAAGCCGACTTTCCATGGTGATACACGACTGTCGCACAAGGGAAAAAATCAACACCTCCATCCCCTCGAGCTACAAGAAAAAACTAGTACTCACCACCATAAAGGACATACTTAACCGCCTCTCCTCTCCTCTTCGTCGGAGCAATGATATCTTCCTTGATAACCAATTCCGTTCCATACCCAATCACTTTCCCACTCTTCTGTACTCCACCAACGTTGTCATAAAGGAATCTCTTGAGATGAAGAATGAGCACTGGTGGGAAAGTCTCGAGGTAGACTTGTTTTGTGGCGTCAACTCGGACGCCGGAGCGGGAGACGAAGTCGGGTAAGGGCTCGGGGAGGGTTAGGTTTGTTAGGGCGTCTTCGACTGTGCGGACGTTGGAGGGCTGGGGGGACCACGGGGTCAGTGCCGGAGAGGATGTGAGGCAAAAACAGGGACGTACTTGAATGTCGAGTTGGAGACGTTGGTATGGCTCGAGAGTGATCGAGTCTTTCTGTCCAGAGCATCTGAGTACCGATCGTAATTGACCACCGAAAATCTTCGTAATAGGTGACTCCCTCGTCTCAGTCTACAATCAATCCCATCAGCACCCGTATCGCCTCCAAACAGAATCACAAAATAACTCACAGTCCTCGTAGTAGCCGTCTTCCCCTTACTACCCACCTCCAACCAGTCCTCCCCACCTTCTCCCTCCACCTTTCCCTCTTTCACGTCCTCCCCACCACCAACTTTATCAACCCTATCAATAGTCGCCAAAATCTCTTCATGCAGCGTGTCCAAAAAGAAGCCAAGGAACTCCTCCGCATCTTCTTGATGTCCTTTTCTCATCGCGTCGAACCTTTTGTTGGATTTTAGTGACTCGTAGACTTCTTCCGGGGCGAAGGGGTCAGACCAGTCGGAGGAAGGTGGGGGGATGAAGGTGTCCTCAGAGGGTGCAGCGGAGGCGGAGAGTTGGAGAGAGGATTTGGAACGGTGGCGAGTTACTACTTCGACCTTTGGTGCGGGACGGAATTCATCGAGGAATCGGATCCTGTTCGTCCCGAATCCGAAAAGTCAGCTCTCGATCATTGAAAGGAAGCGACGAGGGAAAGAAAGAAAAGACGAACATAGCATCCATACTTGGAGTTTTCCCACTCAAATCCGCCTTTGTAACTTCCCTAATTCTGCCCAACAAATTCCAAAACGGCGTCGTAAAAACCAGCACTTGCAAAATCGCATTCGTAAAGCACAAATTCCCGTTATTGATCAATCCCCTGGGAACGATCGTCGTAACCGGTCCCGATTCTTTCTCGACTCCTTCCAGTGTTTGCGCCAAGGTCTTCTTTTGCTGAGAGCCAGGAACGGAGGAGACAAACAATGGTCGATGGATGTATTCTTTTATTGGCGAGCCTGGTGCGGAGGAGGAAGGAGCGTTTGATGAGGAGGAACCGTTGGCTGATTTGAGTAGGTCTGCCCAGGATTTTTTAGGGCCAGCTGGTGGAGCGGCGACGATTGGAGCGGCGGGCGAAGGAGTTGGAGGAGGAGAAGAAGTGACGGGGATAGAAGAAGAAGAAGTAGCGGGAGGGGACGGCTCAGTTTCGTCGATTGTAGTTGTGGTTGTGGTTGGAGAGAGAGGGGTGAGAATCGGTGAAGAGTGGGAGGAGGAAGCGGCTGTGGCTGTTGTTGAGACTGTTGAGAGGTCGCCGAGGGGTGTGGCGAGATGAGAGTATGATAATGATTCGGATGCGGCGGGGATAGATGGTGAAGAAGGAATTTCGGGTAGAGAAGGTGCGGATG
>JASZXU010000302.1:0-26013 GCA_035521515.1 Phenoliferia sp. Uapishka_3 | reverse complement strand
TCGTCGTTAATAGTATATTAGATTTCTCATTTAGGTGAGTCAACTAGCTACTACAACGACAAAATCAAACTGGGATAGGTAGTCGTACACTCGCGCTTGTCGCGGGGTGAAATTTCGACCTGTCAGGAAAGCCTCTAGAGAGACGTTATTGGTAATCACGATCACTTTTCTACCTAGGAGTTGACCTTCAAATTTTTGGAAACCCTCAAACACTGCGAGCAGTTCTTGTTCATGAGTCCTATAGTTGTGTTGGGGTCCGGTGAGCTTTCGAGAATGCGTCATGACTGTTTTAGCTGACCACCAATTTTTACCGACAGTCAGAGTGGCCGAAGTTCCGGACGCACTTGCGTCGCATTGAAGAAAAATATAATTTCCAGCTTCATCATTGTCAATCTCTTGACCGGCGCGCGGTGGCTCTTTCATGTGCACAGGAGTCGAAAAAGTTGGCGCAAGTTCAGAATCAACAATAACTGTCAAACGTCGGTCTTCTTCAACAATACATTTGATCTCCTCAAAAGCCAGTTGTTGCGCTGTTGTCCAACTCCATGTAGCGTTCCCAGTTAATTTGATGAGAGGGGACGCCACTTCAGCAAGGTGAGGAATGAATCGTGCGAGCCATTCGACGCTTCCAATAAATCTTTGTAAAGATTTTTTGTCATGTGGTACGTTCATCATTGCAATTGCATCGCGTTTTCCCTCATCCATTCTGATTTCGCCATGTCTGATTCGCATGCCGAGAACTTCGACCCATTTCGGGCAGACCTTGAAAGAATTGATGTTCATGCAGAAACGGTGCAGTCTCGCTCGTACCAATACTTCAATTGTACGCAATTTAAGTTCTCTCCATCTGTTTGCGTGGACAAATAAATTGTCAGCATAATTGACAACAACTTTGCCAATTTGGTCCCAAAACATGTAGCTGAGCATAGCTAGTTGAGTTACTACACTATTCGGGTCGCCTTGTTGAGCGGTTAGAGTTCCATAAGTGCCACGAATCGTACTGAAAACCGTTTTACAGACATCTGATGGATGCGTTCGTAGCTGTTGAAAACATCCTTTTACGTCGAGTTCGACGTGCATTTTATGCGCTGCTAATGTATTTCTTGAAAAATCTGTTTCAAGTAGAGGACATGACATTTTTATTGTATTTGCGTTTCTTGCCCGCAAGTCAACCGTTGGCCTGAGTTTGCCGTCCTTTTTGATGACAGGCATGATGGGGTCTGCGTTGCGGGTTTGCATAGGAATCCATATACCAGCCGCGATATGTTTTTCATGGAGTTCATTCCATTTCTCCATAAACTTATCTGGTATCTTGTAGTTTCGGCGCGGTCTTGGAGGGTCAGATTCGTCAATGTACAGGATTTGGTGCTGTACAGGGCGGAGTGGTGGTAGTGGTAATGTATCACCATCCGCAATAAATGCATCCTTGAATTCGTTTGAGCACCATGTATGAAATTCCATGATTTCCTCTTCGGATGGTTTGTATCCGTCCGAGTCTACATCAACACCAGAAGCATTCCCTTTTCGCGCTTTCGCCGTAAACACAGGTCGATGGGCTCCTTTTTCGAGGTGTCTAGGGTCCCAGATGGGCGTGTTAGCATCATATGGTCGCTGGTAGTGTGGACGGGCACTTACCTGTGGCGCTTCCGTTTCATCGTGGTTGGTGGCGTCTTGCATGTAACCAAAGTTTGCACTGGCGCTTTCCCGGCTACTCTTCCCCTTTTTTGGAGGAGCAGTCCCAGTGAGATCTCGAGCAACGAGTCGGTCCGGACCAAACTCAATGGAACATGCATGCGTCCGGAGCACGTCACGTCCAATGACGCAATCAGTAAAGACGTTGGTGACGTCGAACCTTTGCAGCTTTTCTATTCCTGCAAGTTCCATCTCCAGGTAGCAGTAGCTGTTTACCATCGCATGCGAGCCTTTAGTGCCTAACCTCAGTGTTTTCGGTGTAAGATAGGGACGTATGTGAGCCTTCAGTATGCGTACCTCGCGTGCGGGGTACGGCGCAATTAGTGAGTTGTCGGAACCCGTATCAATAAAGGCTTTGAACCCACTCTTCCCATGCAGTTTGATGTCGAATACGAGGTCACAAGTTATCGGTAATCGGTCACTCAGGTCATCAACGCCCAACTTGATGGGGTGACCCATCGCCACAAATTTGTCGGCGTCTGCTTCAAAATCAGACGTTCTTTCTGTGTGACTTAAAGAAATTCTGTGTTGGAATGCATCATTCGGACTAAGAACTGCCATTCCTTGTATTGGGATACCGGCTACTAAGGCCCATCTTGAGCTGAACAGGCAGTGTTTCGAGCATTTGTGGTGAGCGATCCGGTTCTGGTCTTTTTCAGAGCATTCGCCTTGTTCATTGAACCGAACATTGTACAGTCCTTTATGGTCCCGTACTACAAACGGAAGGTCCTTGTCAATGGAGTTTCGTGAGAGTGCCCACCCCCAGTATTCGTCACGATCTCGTTGACGTTCCAACAGACAGAAACCGGCATGGCTCCCTCCAGGATGGTATGGCAGGTCACAAAGTGCATCGACTTCTTTTGCAGCTTGCTGAAGTTCAGGGTCAATTGCGTCCACATCGGACTCGTCGTCACTACTCATGTCTGTATCAGGAACTGGAGGCGTCGTAGCTTGTGCGTGCGGCTCTTCGCGCACGTTTTCAGTCACCGGGTGAAAAGCCGTAACTTTCTCTTCTCCTTCCAGGTATAATGGTATCACTGATTGCATAAAGTTTAGTGCGACATGTCTCGGCTCGTCGATGAGTTCGTCTGGCGACGTGCTGGACTTCCAAGCTTCCTGTGCGAATCGCTTTTCTTCCCATGCGTGCGATGGCTCATAAGGCTTGCTACCGGATGCAGAAGGATCATTATTTGCGGTAAGAAGCGCTCTGTAAGGTTGGTCCTGGGCAACTTTGAGCGCTTCCATCTGAGATGTGATTAGCGCTGTTTGCAGGCCATGTGTTTCTGGTGCGTCACTTTCATACTCAGAATCAGTGAATCCACTGACTTCCCGAATTTTTGGTTTTGTGCGTGGCACATGCCCAGTCTCCAGGAATTCTGGTGCGAATTCGAAAATATGAGCGCCATTTTGTGCTTGCTCGTCGATTGGGCTAAATCCGTTGAAGTCAGATTCGTACTCGAACTCATGATCTGTGCTCATGTCGCTGTCCGCTTCAAGTTCGTTGACTTTTCGATCCTGATTCTGGCCCTGTGACAAATTCATCGGTACTGGATTCCGCTCCCATGTATCCCATGGTGCCGCCTTCATGGTGGCTGGCCAGGTGAGTGGCGGATCCGCAGATATAACATTCACCCTTGTCTCGTCACTCATTGTACATTGCTTTCTGCTCAGGAGAGTACCTACTTGGAGTTCCGGTGGGTATTTTGTTTGATCCAGAAGCGGGCGACGTCCTTTCGGTTCGCTCGCCGCCCTCTACTTTGTTGTGGTTCATGGGAGACCGGTCTTCTCGCTTGCGATTTTGGTCTGGTTTAGTAGCTCCTGAACCAGTTTGTGTATTGCCATTTCCGGATTGACCGTTGTTCATTTGTCGTTTCATGAGTCTTTGTACGGTGCCGCTGTTTGTCGCGACCTCATAATTACTGATTCTCATGCCGGATTGGCGTGCGTAGTCCGTAGCTACTTTTTGGTTGTATGATTGTTCTACCTTGATAGCAACTCGTATGATCTTTGCCCATGTTAGTCGCTTCGACTCAATTTCACATTTGTCCAGTACAATGTTCGCAATCTCTGCGATCATGGCTTCGGTGAATCTGACCTTCATTTCGTATTCAGATGTCAAGTATTTTTGTTCTGCAACTTCTTCGATAAGCAATGCTAATGCACTGATTGTCATGACTACATTGCCCTTGTTGTCAGTTTGTGACAGGCGAGACCACTTGTATTGTGCATCTCGGTTGAAAGTTGTTGACACAAACCTGTCTTTTAAATTTTTTACAATTTTCTTGAACGGGAAAGGCGAAGCGATACTCCATGCTTTGTCGCTTGGGTAAACATATTGAATTTGATCGATTATATGTTTGCTAAACCAAGTGTCGGCGTCGCCACTCAGGCACTGGCTGATGTAGGAGACTACTGCGAAGCAATCTGAATGAACACCTGCGGTGAGCATGTTCATTAAGATCTTTCGTACCCAACGTTGTAAAGCTTCGGGGTCTTTGTCGTTTCCTGAGTAACAGTCCTTCTCGGCCATCTTACTCAGGGACTTCACGCCACGCTTGCCTTGTTTAGTGTTGGGGATGATCGAAAAAGGAGCATAGATTGGACTGGGCCCTTGTTGGGGCCGGGAGTCTATTTTCGGACTACTTTTCCAGTCGTTGTCAGGAGAGGATGAGTCGTCGCTCGAAGATTCGGATGAGGAAGAACTTGAGGATTCAGATTCAGATTCAGATTCGCTAGGTGCCACTTTTGCTAGATCAGTAAAAGTCGGTGTCGACGATATTCTATTATCATTTCTATCTGCCAAACAATTTGCCCCGGTACCTCTCATAGGTGTTTTGGTTTCTGCGGCGGCGCCAGTACCACGGAAAGAGACATGAGGGACAGGTGGGACAGAGTTGCTGCGTGCTTGACCTTTGCCTTTGTTGGTTCTCAGAGCTACAGGGACCCATGGTCTTTCATCATCACTCATGCGCATTTCTGTGGTAGATCCAACAAATACCGGATCGTTTTGGAATTCCACTGCGCGTCCCGACCGCGTTGGCGTGTCTTCGTTGTCACTGCCTCCGATCGAATGGCGACGACGACGTTTGGATATGATCTGGCGCCTGGCTTCAGCGCTACGATCGGCGTCCAACTGTTCACTTATCAGTTGAATGGCATCCGGGGCGTTCTGGTGCCCCGAGGTGCTTTGCCTTGGCTCATCGCCAGATTGGACGCCATGATCTGCAAGATCACCAGCGCCCGCCATCTCGCTTTGGAGCTCTTAAAAGCCCGCAGAAGGGTTATGGATATCAAGGTTGTTATCATATGCATCCTGCACATCAGTCTCGGGCTGTCCGACGACAGCTTTGTTCTTGTTCGAAGTTTTCATTTGGCAAATGGAAAATTCTTCAAGGTGGTTTTTTGACTAGTTCGTCTCACGCGTATTGCGGCAGTCTAAAGACTTCGTTGTTTTGTTAAGGTAGCTGATTGCTGAAATGGTTACTCGACACTCGAGTACTCAATTCAAAAAGATGTGAGGCGGGCTCACGGGTACAGCGCAGCTTACTTGTAATTCGAACGAGGGGTTTGTAGAAAGTCGAGTGGGCAGAATTGGAACAGGTCGGTGTGGTATTTTGATTGTCTCTTATTCGTACTACTCACGGTGTAGGGTAAGAAATAAGGTGAAGGGAAAAGGAAGGAGGGGGGAAGCGCGAGTCTATACTCGCGCTCCTTCGAATGAGGGATTTTACCGGCAATAGAAAAGAGGGTGGCTAGAAAAGAGGGTGGTGACTAAAGGAATGATCTAGAAGGGAGGTGTGAGCATTCTATAAGGAAGCGTGAAAGGACATGCGGGCCTAGGCTCCCGTGAGCGACAGCTCTGCGGAGGATTGGTCAGCACGGGTCTTACATGGGTCGGTCCTGCGAGGGAATGTAAGTGACGTCAGCGTTTTATAACTCATGCAAGAGCAAGAAACACCTTACCAACTTGCTCGTTCTCCTGGCAATAACGCATGCGTCCAATCCAATCCAACCCACCATCTCTGATTCTCAAACACCGTAAACTGAAGTTGAACATCTTCTCCCTCCCCCTCCCCATCTTTCACCGCTGTACTCTTCACCCATTTCTCCTCCACCACTCCACCACTCTTTTTCCTTCCCAACAGCCCCGGGATCCCCACTCCACTCCTTGTCCTTTCCCACTCCTTACTCAACCCTTTCCCACCTCTCAGCAGCGCCAAAACCAGCCTTCCAACCCATCTCACAAATGCACTTCGCATCATTGCCATCCTCAACGTTCTGAAACGGAGCGTTCCATAATATGGCCAAAGACCCAGAGTGTTCCATAATATCACCAAAGACCCAACGATGAGGAAAATGATACTGGTTGGGACGAAATAAGTAAGGGCGAGGTAGAAGGGGTAGGAAGTAACGGCAAGCCAGGCAGTCGAGTATGCTGGTGCTAGAGTGTTTGGTTGGATCGGTACGGAGGAGAGGTGGGTCGCAATTGGATGGATTAGGGTGGCTCGGAGTGTGTGGACTTGTGTTGCGAGCAGTTGTGAGGAATGAACGAGCGCGGTGTAGGAGGCTGGAGTGAGAGTCGCGGGGCGTGCGCGGTGTCGGTGGTGGGTGGTGGATCTGTGGCGGGTTGAAGCGGATGAGATGTATTGGAAAGAAACGTAGACTAGTACAAGTGCGTTTAGGCCGTATAGGAAGATGTAGCGACCAAAGAGACAGACTGTCTACCAAGCGAGGAGGACGAGGAGAGAGGAATAGAAGGAAGGGTGGGTCCAGGTTGAGAGTTGTACAAGGGTTGTGAGGAATTGAATGACGGAGGAAGTGAGAGTTAATAATTTGAGGATTGCGGGAGGAGTCGCGAGTATGAGGTCGGTTGGAGTTGGCTCTGGATTGAGCGGCGTAGAAGTTGAGAGGATCACACTCGCATTTATAGAACGAGCTGGAGAAGGGACGGAGGGGTTTGTGGGCGCCATTGGAGTCCGTTTTCGTTGCGAGGCGAGGTAGTGAAGAGCAGGATCACTGAGGAAAGTGTCTAGAGCCACAATGGCGGGCAGACCTGCAAACGGACAACAGTCAGCTACCGTACTTCTGTAATACATCATCATAGAATGCGTTCATTGCCGTTCCCGTGGTTTTGGTGCTCCGGCTTGACAAGTGTGCCATCCAGACCGAGGGCGCGTCTGAGCCCCACCTCAAACACCTCGCGGATTGTTCCTTTGGAAGCCACGCCTGCGTCACCAGACTGTACCGAGCCTGCGTCCCTTCAAGATTTTGACCAGCGGCCCCCTGTCCCCGACTGAGCAACTCGAGTTGAAGCACTGATGACCTGCCCCCAACCGCCTCTTGAAGAATCGAAACGCCAGCCTCCCATCCGACTCAGGTCACTCCGATGCGAGGTTTTGCGAGGCTTACTTGTGTTGTTTAGCTTGAGGAAGAACGTCCGTGGCTAGCGCAGGTCAAAATTGGGCGGTCACGTCCTCTGAAGGGACCGTTGGAGTGTGAAAGCCTCAAAAGGCCGAGCCCGCTTGAACGGTTCACAGGAGCGACGGAGGGCGGTCGGCGATAGGGGCGGACGTCGCTTTGATGCCAATTGCAGGGTAACCGGAACTTGATCCAGTCCCTATCAAAAGTTTGACTGGAAACTTTGGGGGAAAAAGCACCAAAGTTCTGGCGACTCGTTCTGGACGGCATGTGGCGGTGTCGCCACAGTGGACCTCCGCGCAGTGTTGAGTTTTTCTCTCGTCTGTGGTCTGGTCCTTGCCTCTCCCTCATATATCTTCCGGGCACTCGACCATCACAAGCTATGGCGCAGACCGCATCGACGAGCCCTCCGAGCGTTGCGCCACCTCTCGAGAGCGGTGTCGCGCTCACACACAAGGTCGACAAGGAAAAACCCGTCAGTCCCGCGCCACCAGCATCGGATGACCGTACATGCTGATCTAATTTGATTCGGAACACAGAACGTGTACGACCAAGTCTTCAGCTACGTTGGCGTCATCACAACCCTTGGACTTGCGGCCGCGCTATCGGCCGCCACCTCCGTGCTTCAAATCAACCTGCCCCACCTCGACGCCTACGACAGGCTCTGCTACGGTGCCGGACTTTTTACCACGTCCCTCGTCATCTCCTTCAGCGGGCAACTCCCCCTATCGAACAAGAAGTTCCAGCTGAACGCCAGCACAATTCCGGCGACGCGTGGTGGTGCCCGGCCTCCCTACACTTGGCAACGCACCTTGGTTGCGACCGGAGCAGCCCTATGTCTCATACGATCCAAATTCGGAGGAGCTGTCTCCATCAGTGCGTTCTATACCCTTCATCACTCCGCTGCAAGCATCTTCCTCATGGCGCTCCCGATTGGTGTGGGCGCCATGATCGGGTTGGCCTGGCTTCTATGGTGGATTCCGGTGTTTATGAGGGATAAGTAGTTGAAGTGTAGAACGCTTCGGTAGGTATTCATGCAAATCCGCAAGAGCTGGGTAACTTTGTTGCTGCCTGTGAGGGAACCACAGGACTCGAAGCTGCCCTCGAGAGGGCTCGAGCCTTTGGATGACTGAAAAACTGCCCGAGGGACGTTTTGAGACTTGTGTCAAGCAGAAATGCATGCGATATTTGAAACAATTGTTCTCGCATTCTCGCTTTCAAGGCTCATTGGGCTGACAAGGCTGGCACTGACAGCTGGAAGAGAGAAAAATTTGGTCGAAGGAGCGCTATAGCCCGTGAACTCCCACACCTTCTGTTCTGAAGAGTTGTGGGAATAACACAAACTTCTAACAAACTTTTCTTCTTCGTTGCTACGCCATTGATTTCCCTGTATCTGCGTCCCACCCGGCGCTCAAGTCCGGAGCAGTAGTCGCCTCTCAGCCAACCAGCTACTCACAAAATTCCAGCGTGATTCCCTCGGTAGCAAACCTTTCCACCCAAGCCAGAGCTCCTTTCCTCTGATCCACCTCCGGCAATCTTAGCGCAGCGCTTCCGGCCTCATTGAAAAATCCTGGTCGTTTGTCTTCGCTCATCACCATTTGCAAATGGAGCGGTCTGCGCTTCCGTCTTGATAATTCCTCGAGGATCGTGTGGAACTCCTCGTTGGTAGAACGGCCTTCAGGTGGGTCGAAGCCGAGAACGAGGGAAGTGAGTGACGATGGAAGGAGGGATAGAAGCTTGTCGGGATAAGAGAGTCGAAAGTTTGAGAAAACAATTAAACACAGGAGTGAAGTTGAAGGAGAGAGGGCGACGGCGACTTCTTCTAGGCTCAGCGAGTAGCCGGCTTCGGCCTCTGCCTCAGAGAGAAGTGATGCATTGCGAATGTTGAATCCAAGGGATGTAAGACCTGGGAGGTACGGGATGATTGCGGCGGCCCACAATCCAACCGTGTCTTCAACATCAACATGCAAGGTACGAAGAGATCCGGGAGTGAGGCATCGAAGGACATCCGGGAGTTTGTCGTCCGAGTCTGAGTGCGTTTTCCATGTCAAGTGGTGGAGACTCGGCAGACGGGACGCGAGGTCTGAGCCAAAACTCCCCGTGTACTGGGCGCAGTTGTCGTTTAAATGAAGCGATCGGATTGAGGGATATGGTCCGTGTCCGGTCATCGTATAGTGGGTGGTGGCGTCGAAGCCGTTCAGGACGAGAGTATGAACGTTTGTTGTTAGGTCGAGGACGCCGAAAATGCGATGCTCCCACGTCTCCTCTCCATATTTGTCATCCCATCCCGCATTCCCAATAGCAACCCTTTTATCCTCAAGTCTTTGACGAACGTTAGCCTGCCAGCGACGTCGCATATCCAGCCACTGATCTCGCATATCCAGCGGTGCGCCCTCTTCCCAGATTGGTTCTTCCCATAACGTTGCCCGTCGCCCGTCCTCTATCCCCTCTGCCTGACAGAAATCCAGGAACTCCTGCGCAGCTGGATCACTATTTATCCAGTTGTCGGTGACCCAGTCACTCTTTTCGACATGCGTCGCTTCGAGGCGCCTGATAATCAGCGGGAGGGTGGGATCGCTCATGAAAGTCTCTAAAAGCAACGTGATGTTTCCCGCCTGCCACGAAAGGCGAAGATTTTGGTAAATCGACGAATAGGCGGCTGGTTTGAAAGCTTTCGACACCATTGCGCATGTGACTAAGCGCCGGTTACGCGCCATGAAGTCGATTTCTGACTCGTCTCCTGCGAAGAATGTGAAGACCATGTTGAGAATCTCGGGAGGAAGGCGATGGTAGGATGGGACCGAGGATGGAGTAGGGACCGTCGTCGGCGTGGGAAATGCGGATTGGGGTGAAGAAGTTGTGACGAGATCGTCCGACGTGCTTAATGGGACAGTGTAGGTAAGTCCGTGTTGCAGGCAGGATTGAATAAAGGATTCTCACGATGGAGTGTCGTCCCGACCATCGGATTGAAGCGGCAGTAAGCCCTGGCGCTGTAGCTCGCGTGCCTCGGACGTGGATGAGGCCGGCTCCCATGCCGGCATGTTGTTCATGATAGCTCTGCCGTCGTCCGGTGGTGGGGTCGTCATTGGCGTGGTAAGCGAAATGCCCGCGCCGCTTGATGTCAGCTTGATGTTGCCGCGAAGTCATTCAGCTCGGACCGCCCTCAAGCAGGTAGATCTCAGCAGGCACGTCGGCGTCCTTCTCGGTCACCCTGGATGGAAATGGACGAAGGTGGCGGCGAGTCGACACCTCGAGCGTCCAAAGCGACGCTGCCACACCTCCAAACGCACCAACTTCATCCCCATCCTCACCGAGCCGAAGCGTTTGCTGCTCCACCTCCATCCCTCCAGCCCACACCAGCACCTTCGGCTTCTGGGTCCGCTCATGGCGGCTCAGCATCCCATTCTCGACAGTCGACGACGGCTCCAAGCAAGCGCAGTCAAGAGTGCGTCCGCCGAGATAAGTTAGAAGACCCGCGTGGGGGAAGCTGATGTACTGTAACGCAGGCTACTCGACTCGCCAATATTCAAGCCGCAGATCAAGGAGGACATTTTGAGGATCATCGAGCAGTTCTTGGGCGACGAAGGGTTTGCGGCCACGAAATTGGTGCTGCACGATGAGGCCAACTTGAAGGGCAAGGAGCGGGATGATCGTGTGAATGAGGGCAAGAAGCTGAAGCGTGCAATTCTTGGTGAGTGCATGAAGTGAGGTATGAAGAGCAGAGGAGCTGATGAACGGGCGGCGAAAGATGGTGATTGGAGCGAAGTCGACCAGATCTTGAGCAAGCCGCTTGTACGGACTCAAAAGGCTCTTTTGTACTCGGTTTACAAGCAGCAATTTTTAGAGCGTAGGTTTGACTCTGTATTTTCTGGATTGCTTTGTCGCACCTGACTTAATTTTCACATGGGCAGACATCGAGTACCGCGAGCTTCAGAAGGCGCGCCACCATATTTGGCTCTTTGAACGCCCCGAATCTAACTCTCATATTTCAAAAGGCGTTCACCCTTCTCAACAAGCGTCTCAAACCCCTCGAGCGATTCCAACCCACTCGAACAGGTCCGCTCACCTCAATCTATCCTTCCTCTGAGTCCAAGCTAACATGAATTGCCTCCCAGAATTTGCCGACTTATGTTACCTTCTTTCCGCAAAGACCGTACACGACGCGCCCAGCTTCAAAAATTGGGAAGGAGTTACAGCCGCGCGCGAAAAGCTTGCAGATACATTTGGGGAGATGATTGAGGGCGAGAGGGAAGAGCGTGAAGGTGACCTCACAAACCAAACCGGTTTGACAAGATCCATGCTGATACCTTAACGCATCTCGCAGGGCACGTTTTCGTACCCGCTGGGCGGCTAGTAACGCTGTTGGAGCAGGCTGTTTCGTATCAGATCTCGAGGTCGAGATACAAGCCCACAAACCCGCCGGCAATCTCTTCGTTCGTCTTCTTCCCTCATCAACACTATAGAAAAACTGACTCGCCGGGTCTCAACAGTCTGCTGCAAGATTACGCTCCTTTTGTCGTCCCCAATGCCCTTCGCTCGACTCTCTCAGGCCACACCGCCAACGTGAAATGCGCTCGCTTCATCGGATCATCTGGACGCCATCTCGTTTCGGGATCTAGGTGAGCAATCTTGTTGGATGGAACCTCCTTTTTCAGCTCCAACTCATTAGTGAGTGACTTCCAGCGACAACACCCTCCGCATCTGGGACTCCCTCCGAGGCACCTGCATCAATACTCTCCATGGCCACACTAGTCGAATATGGGACGTAGACGCAAATGTTCGAGGTGATCGAGTCCTTAGCACGAGCGCTGATAGGAGTGTGAAGATCTGGGACTGGAGGAGAAGAGAGGAGGACGAAACGCAGGGCCGGGAGATCAAGAGTTTGGAGGGGAATGGAGGAGATGTGTATGCCGCCAGGTGGCATCCGATGGGGGTGAGTCTTTTTCCCGACGGATGAGGATTCGGCGAGGACGGCTGATGGTTTGTGGTGGCGAAAAAGAATTTGATCGCTTCTGGGGGATACGACAAAATAGTCAGGTGAGGAGCCTATGCTTATCTTCCCTTGTCCCTCCTACTAATATTCTCATTGCTTACAGATTATTTGACGTCGAATCTGGCTCGATCCTGAAAACTTTCACTGGTGCGCCAATCAAGATTGAGTGTAAAAGAAGGGTCAAACTCACGTCGAATTGTAGGTCATTCGCTCAGCGTTTCCTCAGTTATGTTCAATCCTTTGGGAAACCTCATCGTCAGCGGGTCCGTAATTTCTGAGCGCGAAATCTTCAGGAAGAGACTCTTCTGACCGACGTCACATTTACAGGTCGAAAGATGGACACATACGATTCTGGGATACGGTTTCCGGCCTCAATATTCGAACTCTGTCCGCTCAAGTCGGAGAGGTCACTTCAGTCGACATGAGCGATGTATACCTTCTCACAAGCTCGCGCGATAATTCTATTCGCCTCTGGGACGTTCGAATGGTGCGCGCCGACGTATTTAAAGGTTCAGAGGAATTGTTCAGAGGCTAACATTGCATGATATCCACCAGCTTCGGCCGTTGAGGCGATACAAAGCCCACTCGAACACGTCGCAAAATTTCGTTAGGGCGTCGTTTGCTCATTCGTCGCTCGTGGTCTCGGGTTCGGATGATGGGATTCTGTACATGTGGGATCGAGAAAGTAGCGAAGTGGTGCAGACTCTGGACGGGCATGATGGAGTAGTGAGTTTCTTTTTCCCTCGAATGATTCTTCGTTCTGCAAGACAGACTGATGCCTGTGGCGTAGGTGTATGGCGCGGCATGGAACGCTCAGCAAAGCCTGCTGGCGAGCTATGGTTCCGACAATAAGATCCGCACGTGGGAATTTGAAGACGACGTTGCTGGCGACGTCGCAAGTCCTCGGTAGGGCTCTTGTCGGTCCTTGGCGTTATTCTTGTAGTTTTGCGTCACCGGCTCCTGTTGTAATTCCCAGAGGTGTTCATTCTCACACCTTCCCTCCACCTGAAGCCGCATAACTGACCTGACTGACCAAAGGATACGGTTTCTCACAGATTCGCTACACCGACGTGGAAGGCAACGAAGGCTACCCTACCTCCAGCCTGCCTCCCAAAAGCAGCCGCGCGAGCGCGAGGAGGGCGAACTTGCTGACTCGCTCAAACTCGCTGCTCCCTGTCAGCTGGTCGAAAAAATCCAATAGGAGTGTGTAAGGGAAGAACACACCGAACTAGATTATAGGAGTGAATTTTAGCTGATCAATAGAGGGTTTGGAACGTCGGGGAAGTCTCGCGGTGACGGAGGTTCGGAGCGGGGCCGAAAAGGGGAGACTGTCCTTTGCTTTTGAGCTCGACCTTCAACCTTTTTCCCTCTTTCCCTCCAAACAACTTAGTCCACACAAACATGTCCACCTTCCCTGCCACTATTAAAGCCCTCAAGACCCAGCCTGGAGGAGGAGTCGCCGTTGTCGACCACCCTTTCGGCACTCGTGAGGACATCAAGCAGCTTGCTCCCGACGCTGTCCTCGTAAAAGTTGCTGCCGTGGGTCTGAACCCAACTGAGAAAGTATCTACACTTGATAGATGAGTTCTAAAACTAACGCAGACTCGTCGTGCAGCTGGAAGCACGCTATTGGACCTTGGCGACCAGCCGAGGGTTTGGAGTACGTCTGTGGATGCGACTCTGCTGGAGAGGTCGTTGCTGTTGGCGTGAGTGGATGCGGTTACCTCTCTCACTGGGATATCAAAAGCTGATCCGAGTCTTATTCCAGTCTAACGTCAAGCACGTCTCCGTGGGATCGCGAGTAGCGGGATTCGTCTTCGGTACCTCCAACCCCACCAACGGCAGCTACGCCGAGTATGTTACGTTCAACAAGGCTGTCACATTTGCCCTTCCTGAAGGAATGACCTACACTGAGGCCGCCGCGATGCCCGTACGTCTTTTTTTGCTCGGCGCCCAACTTTCGCCACTGTTTTCTGATTTCGGCAGTCGATCTTGTAGATCCCCCACTTGACCGCCGTCCAAGCGCTCTACATCCGTCTTCAGCTCTCCCCTCCTTCTTCTCCTTCCAAGGAAGGCAAATCTTTCCTCGTTTGGGGAGGATCCACCGCTGGTGAGCAAGAAAACCTATCGCCAACCAATCTGGTTTTCTCTAACGTCCTAATGTGCCAGTCGGACACCACGCCATTCAGTTGGCTGCTGCTTCGGGCTACAAAGTCTACACTACTGCTTCTCCCGCCAAGCACGAATTTTTGAAGTCAATCGGAGCCACCGAGTGCTTCGACTACAAGCTCCCGAACGTCGCCGAGCTCATCAAGAAGGCCTCAGGTGGAGGTGTCGACTTCGCACTTGACTGTGCCGCCGAGAACGGGTCCACGGATGCTACTGTTGGTGAGGACCGACTATTTTCCTCTTTATGTTGTATCTGTATTTACGCTTTTCTTTCGTCAGACGCCATCAAGGCCAGCGGTGGAAAGGTCATGACCACTCTTCCCATCTCGGATGAGACCAAGAACCGTCGCGCCCAAGTCGATGTCGAGTTTACGTTAGGTTAGTTATAGTTAAGACCCTTCAGAAGCATCTGACTGACTATTTCAATCATTGTACGTTAGTGTATACGGTCAGTCTACTTATTTTCGGAACTTCTTCAAGGCATCCTACTCATTATTTTGATCATCATTCAGGAGCTCGGTTACGGACTCACTTTCGCCAACGCCATCACCTTCCCTGCCCTCCCAGAGGATAACGCCCAGACCCTCGCCTGGGTCACCAAGGAGCTTCCGGCCGTCCTCGCCGGATGGAAAGACGGAAAAAGCTCGAAGCTTACTGGTGCTAAGCTCCGCGAGTGCCCAGGCGGGCTCGCGAAGGTTGTTGAAGGGCTTGAGATCATGAAGAGCGGAGCCTACTCTGCAGAGAAGCTCGTTTACGCGTTCTGAATCTTGGAACTTAATTAACTGCATTTTTGTGAATTTTACATACCCATCATATGACTTCCAGCACTAAACAACTAGTTGAGAGAGCACAGAGGGGAGCCAAGGGGAGCGCTTCGCGGGAGTCAACGGGTACGCGACTGGTCTGATGTAATCCCGCTCCTCTTCGAATTCGCTGACATTACTCCTTCCGTTCCGTTTAAAGTTGCTTGGCCCTTACTCCAGCAACTCTTGAGAAACGTGAACCAGCACTTGAAATCGCCCAAGAAATTCTTCTTTCGACCCGCCACCTCCCTCATCAGAAAGTGGACGCGATCGAAGGCCTGCGGACGCAAAGGCCTGCTGCGTGCCTGTCTACTATTCTTTACGCATTCGGGCACATCACTCTCTTTTCCTTCTCTGCAACCTGGCTGTCTGTTCACACCTTATCATTCACGCTTCTTAACCAATTCTATTACCTCTCGGACGTGCAGGTCAATGCGCCTTCAGCTCGTTCCAAGCCTGGGCTTCGCGTTCGCGTCCTTGCGATTGAGCCAAGCACAGCCTCTCTCAACCGGAGCACTCTCCAACGACACCTTCAACCTGCTCAAGGCTACCCTAGCCGACAATAACGATTCCGATACGTGAGTACAACCCTCCTCCCTCTGGCGTCTATTGCTCTTCCCACGAACCGTCAACAGCATTACTGACTCGGTCTATCATTTTTATCATCGGCCGATCCTATGAATCCATTCCCATTTCTGCCCCCACCAACTTCCTCTTTATTCGAACTTGCGTCCATTCTTCGCCTTTCCTTTCTTTCCGACCTCGACCTCTTCGAATCCCAATGAACAGCTGGGTAGCCGGAGCCGAAACTATCGCTCTGATCGAACTCGACTACCCCACCCTCTCCGTCTTCTCCCCTTCCTACTACACCTCCATAAAACCAAATATTACCGTACCAGTCTCTTCCAATTCCATCATCGCCGGATGGGCCGCTATTCGACCTTCAGGAGCTACACAACTCGCTGAAGTTACCGGTGGCGCTTCTGGTGACCCCGCGAGTTTGGGTGTGGGGTGGATTCTGGCTGCTTTAACAGAAGGAGACCTGAGTCAGAAATTGGAGTACTTGTCGAACATCATGCAGGAGGTATCCTTTCAGTTGAATACGGTGCCGAGGACTAGCGATGGAGCTATTTCGATGAGGGGACCAGGGGAGACAGTTTCGCTTTGGTGAGTTTTGCAGATGTACGATAGATTATACGAGAGATCGGAAGCTAACTTTGTTTCGATTTTAACAGGGCGGACTTTGTGTCCCAAGTTCCCCCCACATTGGCGTTCTACGGCGCCGTTATGAATCGACCCTCCGTCCTCCTGGAAGCCTACACTCAATGTTCTCTATATCGAAAATACCTTCGAGATCCGACATCTGGGCTATGGCAGCATATAATGTTTGGAACTGATGCTGATTCTGGCTTCTGGGGAACTGGTGAGTTCAAAAGTTGGAGCGGGCGGCGGTGCGAACGTGCGGTCGTTTATGTAGTGCTGACTGGCTCGGCTTTCACGAATAGGCAATGCATGGGCAGCATCAGGAATGGCTCGAGTACTCGCAACAATGCAAAATGGCCCCACTGCGTCAAATTATACATCACAAATCGCCGACTTGGCCTCTTGGACGAACGAGATCCTTACCGCCGCCTTTTCTCAAATCAACACTGTGAGCCCCTCTCGCTCTCCACATCTCTTACCTCGCCCATAATTGACTGACGCTATTCTTCCCCCAGTCATCAAACCTCTTGCCAAATTACTATGACTCCACATCCACATTCGATGATGCTTCTTCCTCCGCCCTGCTCGCCGCCACCGCTTTCCGAATGGCAACACTCGGTTACGTCTCACAATCCAGCACGACTTTCTCCACCGCAGAGAAGATTCGGGAAGCTGTCAACGCTGCTATTGATGAAACGACTGGTTGGATTGCTTCTGTGGTGGTGAGTCGTGATCTTCTGAGTTGATGCGGACCAAACTAAAGTATCCTTTTGTAGGACCCGCTGAATTGGGACGAGCAAGGATATGAAAGTCCAGAAGCAGAGGCATTTGCCATGATGGTCAACGCGGCTTGGAGGGATTATTGGGCGACACAATAGATGGTGTCGCGAAGGAAGGAAGTTTAGACCAAGTGTGGGCACAGATTAGAGATTGATTGTTGTGTTTGTTGTACAAATTCTCAGGAAGTAGTTGGAAGTAACTTAATTGCCGAGTAAAGAATATACTCGTCGGCCTTCGAAAACCGATCTGAAAAATTTCGCGAGTTGAAAATACAGGTTTTTGCACCCCTGGCTTTCAAAGTCATCAACACCCTGCACAAGGTCACAAAGACCTCAATCCAATCCCCACTTACCCCATCGAAAGGAGCCCAGACATCGCTGCTGTCCCCGCTCCCAGACCTTTCTCGAACAACCCCGCCTCACCCTCCTCGACCGCTACGGCCTCTGGCCCTCCCTCTTCTTCCTTCGCCAATTTCTCTCCCTCAACAATCCCCTCTATCGAGTATTCTTCTCTGTTCTCCTCGATGTGCTTCCTCATAGCTATCTCGAGAGCGGCATGATATCTTTTAACGCCTTCGAGGGAGCCGCTTTCGATTAAGCCTGAGAAGAGGGTGTGAGTTAGAATGTGTCGTCACCTCTGCGTGGATCGGATTGAAATAGAAACGCACTTTTCAGCAAAAGATTCACTTTTGTCCATTTACACTCTGAAGTCACGGAAAGGTGAGCTCCACCGCTTTCACTCCAAGTGATAATAGAGCGATTCGTGATCGTGAAATTATTCCCGCTTGGTACATCCTTTCGTATTCGTTCGCAAACAACCCGTCAATGGCTCTCCCAACGATAAAAAAATCGTTTACAAAACCAACTCACAGGCGTCCTAATCTCCGTCCGCACCTCGCACCAACTCTCCCCATCCTCTTTCTCCACGCAATCACTCTGCTCAACCCTCGTCTCTTTCGGCGCCAAAGGGTTTGAGCTATTCAACTTTTCAATATACTCATTCAATCTCTTCCCATCTTTCCATTCTCCAAGCTTCAGTTCTTTAGCACCTTGATCATCGGCGAGGAAGGAGGTGAGGAAGGAATGGTTGGTGAACATTAGGGAGTGGAGGAGGGCCGGAGAGGTGGGAAATATTGCGGAGAGGATCGGATTGGTGTAAGTTGGTCCGGGGTAAGAGGTTGGAGAGTGACGACCTGGGCATGAAGCTTCGTCCTTTTCACGCAACGAATCGCCTGGAAATGATCAAAGGAACCTCAGCCGGTGTGTTCTGACCCTTCAGAAAAACCTACAGCTCACCAGTTTCATCTAGTGAGCCCGTATTATCTTTCTTGAGCATCTTACTGATCTTCGACCCTTCATGAAAGCCATAAACCCTCTTCTCCCCATCTTCGCCCGTAAAACCAAAGTCTCCCTCCCCTTCGCCATTCCTCACGTTATTTGTTCGGATTTCCTCATTAGCACGCTGCCACAAAGATACGAAGAGTGTATGAGCAGAATCTCGGGAGAGGAAAGAGGCAAAAGTGTAGGCCGTTGAGGGAGTGGTGATAATGATCGCGTTTGGAATTACAAGAGCTGGTGAGACCGGGGAAGAAGTAGCGATTGATTGATTGAGACATTAGCAGGTCGCAGGGGAATGGGTTAGGAAAGTACGTACCCGTGTTGGATTTCGAGATCCTCGTAATCTCCGACCAGGGTATTGAGAGGGAAGTTTCCCAGCCTGCGTAGAGCACAGACGAGTAAACTTAGCTCAGTCCCAGAACAAACCGAAGACTGATAAGAAAAGGATAGTAATACTGACCAAGTATATTAGCATTGAAACTCAGCCTCTTTTCCGAGCAATAGACCTTCCCCTGTACCAATATATCTTTCTGTAGCGCACATCTGTAGTCTTTACACATCATCCGAACTTTCAATCAGCTGTTTCCTTTCGCCACCCCGACTGACGAGCAGAGAGAAAGGGGACACACCTTCTATGAACCTGTCATCCGACGAAATCTCGGGAAATATCACGCGAAGCTTCTCCGTACGCGAACTCGAATCCGAATCCGAGATAAAGTGATCGCGAATCGAAGTGATCAAACTGCTTTCGCTTGCGTCCTCCTTTTCCTTCGGATCCTCATGGCTCGGATTGAGGTCGTGGCTGTCGATTCGCTGCTTCTCGTCCTTCTCATGCGTGATTGTTGTTCCCTCGATGCCAGGGGCGGCGGCGACTTCTTGTTTTCCCACTTGATCACAAGCTCGTTCTCGTGGTGATTTATCTACTTCGACCCCAGATGGGTCTTTAACCGCTGGGGTCCGGATGATTTGACGTGGGCTTGCGCTTGTCGGTGAAGGAGCGGGAGTGGGGCTCATCGTATAACGTCCAAAGAAAGAGGAGAAAAGTCGGACGCTTTACGATGATAGAATATGAGCTCAATGTGAGAAGAAGATGCGGGTTACGGACCAATCGTGTGAGATCGAATCGACGAAAGGGCAGCGAGTAAGGAGCGAGGTGATGCGAATGTCTTTCCGACGTCGCGTCAATTGAGCGTGACCCGCGCTTTGTATATATAAGGAATCGGCTGCAAAGCTGGGGCATTCAGCACATAAGAGTGCCGGTAGACTCTCGTAAAAAGTCAGGACGTACCCAATTATTCTTTGCGACAGCGGGACGGCAGGAGAATCGAGAAGGATGCGCGATGACGTTCTCTTACTATTCATCGCGCTTCACGATGTTTGCTTGCCATATTTGCTGTGCTTTGGCTTACCATCCGTTCACGCTGTACTGCATTTCCAGTGACTTCAAATGCGTTTATGTCGTCGCTGGTACGAGACGAGGAACAGAGCGCCCGCGAGTCGGCTACGGCCTGGCACCTGCTACCAGCACCGGGGCTGTATCCTGGGACATGGAGCCGGGCTTGATGGCTTCATTTGGCATTCGATGGAAAAGTTCACTTTGCGAGACCTACGACTGCCAAGGTGTTATAAGTCAACTTCCTCCGCCCTTGCACGCTTCAGCACGTACCCTCATTATCTTGATCCCCCTCACCCACAACCACCCACGTGAAGGCGTTCGGTCTCCCCATTCTCCAGCAAGCTCATCTCGAAAGTACTGGTCTACCCCCCGCCGCCCTACCCCGTCCTCATCTTCGTGTGCCGATCCGGATTGTAGATTGGTAAGGTTGAATCCCGTACGCGCGTCGTGTGGGTCTGCGCTAGTCGATGGATGGCGAGCTACTCGAATTAGGAATATCTATGACAAGCCAGTAGCATTATGAGCTTGCGGTGTATATGTGAAGGAGGGGGTGTGATGTCGAAGAGGGGGAAAGACGTGGGACGCGCTATGAGGTCGACTGCTCACGCTCGCACCTTGCCACAGATTCGCCACAGCCGCTCGCCAACTGAAATCAAAGATCAGGAGAAGCCTAGAGGAGAGGTACGGCAGGCACCATGGCGTCCGGACGCCCCAAGATAGCTGATATGCTGCGTTGCTCCAGGCGCAAACATGTCGACCAGCTACCATACGGCGCGACAGGAGGTTATGCTCGAGATGAGTGCACTGGGAAACCCTAGTCACTGTCCACTGGGCATGTACGTCATCCCAAGTCCCGACGACGTCTTCAGTGAGCCCTATCCCGCCCCACCGGCCCCACTCTGAAATTCCTGCTGATCTTCACCTTTCTCTTTGCAGAATGGAGTGGAATTCTCTTCGTTCATAAAGGATACTACGCTTCGGGCGCATTCTCCTTCACCGTTACCATACCGACATCCTATCCTTCCTCGCCTCCGGTCGTCCACTTCCAGCCATCTACTTTCCACCCTCTTATCGATCCTACCGACGGAAGATTCGCTCTGACGAGCCGATTTCCAAACTGGAGACCCAGGGTCGATTTTCTATTCCACGTGCTGCACTTTCTCAAAGCGTCGTTCAAGCGTGCGAGCTTGGATGAGCTGAGAGAGGCTTCGTGCTTGAACAAAGAGGCGTACCGATTGTGAGGGTGACCTTGTTAAGTTGCATCACAATGGCACTGACGCTGGACCCTAAGATACCGAGATCAAACTCCCCTTTTCACAAAGCTGGCGGCTCAATCAGCGAAGCTCTCAATTACGGACGCGTCGCTCTTCGGCAGTACCACGAAAGGCGCTAAAGATGGGAGAAGTGAGATCAAGTTCCGCAAGCTCGAAGAGGGAGAGGAAGAGGAGCTCAGAGAAAAGTTGGAGAGTGAGGGGCGAGCGAGGCTGGTGAAGAAAGCGGGTGGGAGCGTAGGGCCAGCGACGAAGACTGGCCACCGCTGAGCGGATATGCGTCACCGAGGTGGAGAGGCAAAGCTGTTTGTTGTAGACTACTTCGTCTGGTACTGTATGTTTCTGATGTCTATACAATGGTAAGTAGCACTGCGGTGATTCAGCTCGAGCTCGGGCATGAGACAAGACCCAAGTAGGCTGACTATATACCCTCCCATCAGCACAGATCGACGTCCAATGTAAAGCAAGTTTCGAGCCAAGTCAATTCAGAGTGTTTTCGCGCGAGTTAGTGTAGCCCGTTTCCTGCTGGAAGAACACGGGGCGGAGTTACTTCCAGTGGGCGACTTATCACGAGCCCCTGTGGAGGAGAATTGACCTCCAAGCATTCCCCTGCACACTCCTTCTAGGTGAGTATTCTCTTTGTGCTTTCCGTGACCTTCTATACAATACAGGGGGTTCGCTTCGTCTTCGCATTGTAAGCTCGCAACGCTCGGCCCTCCTGATCAGGATGCGACGTCGAAGGCATTTTCCGCTTTCATATAATCCGGGTCCGTCCCACTCTCTTTCTTCTTTCCCATTGTTTTCACTTCGCATACATAGTCCCTTCCTCCCTTCCCTCTCTCTCCGACGCAATCATGTCTTCCTACGCCTCCTCATCATCTGGTTCCTCCACTTGTTCTGAAGCCGTCTCCGACTACGCCGACTCCATCTTTTCCCACATGACAACGTCAACAGCATCGACTTCGTACGAAACACATTTCCCGGACTTCCGAACCGCCGGTGCGACCTCGATACATTTACCAACGAGGCTGCCTGAGCCACCAACGCCTTTCGCTGAAGTTGAATTGGCTTCACTTGCGGTTGACCCAGAATTCCAAGGGCTTCCCATTGGCTTCGTGGTTGCGAAACTACAGAAACTCGGTAAGTTTCTTTTGAGGACAAGTTCGTGATCTATCTATTGACTCGCGTGACTTTACAGGTCCTGAACTTCTAAACGCCTCGACAAACTCTAGGATCACAATTCCCCCAGGATCTTTTCTCCCACCATACCTCTCCTGCCCTCATGCCCCGACCACTTCGACTTTGACATCGGCGCCATACACCCGACCTTCCCACATCCTCGCTATCCGCGCCCCTGATGCCCCTCGCACATTGTTACTTCCCGTCCATGGCCTGCTGTGGGCGTCTAAATCTCCCGCTCTATCCCTCCTCTCTTCCGCCCCGGAATTCCAAAAGCAATCCTCACTTCTCCCCTCATCCCTTCCACCAAGCGATACCTCCATCCCAGTCCTCGAGCTCACCCTCCCATCTACTCTCGCCGTCCCACTCCTACAAGGCTGGATTTACCTCGCCTCCCCTCAAATCCTCCTCTCCACCATTCTTCCAGCCGCCCCTCGACCTGAATCCTCTCTCGAACCACTTCTGAACCCGGCTCCGCAACCAAAATCACCAAGATCACTTGCACTCGCCCTTTCCTATCTGCCCTCCCGAACACTCCTGGATCGCGTGTCGCTTGTTCATGGGCTCTGGCAGAATGTGGTGGCGCTGGAGATTAGTGATCCGGCGCTTTGGAGCGTCATGAGTGGGGCTTGGAGTGTGCTGATTGGCGCCTTGGGCTTGCGGGAACAGAGGAGGCTCGCGGCCGAGAGGGTACAGAGGGTACAAGTGCAAATCTGAGAGTCAGAGACAAAGAGATAGAAACTTGGTCGATGTGTAGCTGTTCAAATGTTGCAACATTATAGGTTGTTAGATAATTTCAGGCCCAACAGCGCGAGCGCCGAGAGTCCTCTATTTCTCTCGCCTGCTTCGGGAAACTGTACACTGTACACTTAGTTTCGGTTGGAACCTTGGCAGCGTCGGATAGCTAAAGCTGAGGCCGATCAAGAGAGTCAAACTAACCACTACAAGACAGTCGTCAGCAGTGCACCGAACATGGAGTTTTGACGTTTGGGCGAAAAGTACTTCTTCACACGTTGCCCTCATCCTGACATATGACAGACGTCTACACTGAGAAGCGGGCTTTCTGAGTCGCAGATGATCTGGTAGATATATTCCCCCATGGTAAAAGACCGAAAAGAGAAGCTCATCAGACTATGCCACCGTCGAGACGTCCCCGAAGTCGCTGGTCTCAAGTCCCGGTGAGCTCAGATTTTCGTCTTTCGACCTTCTTTCGACCAGAATCAGAAATCTAGAGACTACTTAGAGACCGGCTATCGTCCTTCAGGTCACCTTCGATTCTTTTTGATGTCCCGCGTCCCGACGTTCCTGACTCAACGTTCCGTCACGGCCTTTTACCCATCACTTTCCTTCACCACTACTCTTCTCCTTCACTTTCTTCATAGCTCAACCCATTCTCTTCCTTTATTCCACCAAGCAGCGTCTCCCTACGCACCCCCCGACGACTTACGCCATGTCCGACTTCGCGTTCGCCACTTTGCTGAGACAAGACCCTGCTGCTGCCCTTGCTACTCTCAAGGAGATGATTGATCCACCATCTATAACATCAAGATTCAGAGCGAACGTGGGTGTCTTGATCGGTCTATATGTTGTGTGAGTTCGCGTTCTGGTATTGACCTGGTGACGTTTGACGTTCGCGCGTGTGGGGCGCACAATTTGGATGACTTACGATTCGCTCCTACAGGGTCTTCATCCTTTTCACCATGGATGTGTTTCTGAGACTTCGTGACAAAAAGATGTGGATCTTCAGGAAGGATGAATCCGGTCAGTCGACGGTGTGTTTCGAGCGCCGTGAGCCTGAACTGACGTTCGACTTTCATGCGACAGGTCACCTCCGGATGAATTTGTTCCTCGCTTTTCATGTACTTCTTGGAGCATACTCCATAGGGTGGATAGCTGCACTTGCGATGTACCTGTCGCCTGCAGTACCGAGATCTACTGTCATCGTGTTCCAGCTCTTCAATTATTTGCTCCTCACCGTCACCGGTCAGTCTTTTCAGAAGACAGCCCAGCATTTCTCAAAATGACTAAGGATCCTTTCCTCCACAGGATACGCCGAAATATTTGCTCTAGCAACACAACTCCCCCGCACCCAATCCGTAGTCACTTTCCACACCCCCGCTCGCCTCAATCCCGTCCAACGTCTCTTCTCCTCCACTCTCCGAATTCGTCTCTCCCTTATCATCCTATTCACTCTCCTCCTATGCGGAACTACAATTCTCGCCGTTTTTGCGGGTCTCGGGATGCGCCGCGAAGAAAATCTTTGGAAGATGATTGAGGGTAGGATCCTGGCGGCGTCGCATATTGGATGGGCTGAATTGGCTTATTTGGAGACTTTGAAAGAGCTGGTGATTTTGAAGGATGGGAAGGGAGTCATTTATTGGTCGAGATACCTTGGGGTGTTTTATCTTACTGTTACTTCCCTTCAGCAAGTTGTGAGTCGTTGCCCTCTAAGGGACTCGTAGTTTTTGCTTGCTGACACGACTTCATTTTCGAAATCACAGCTCTACATACCATCCACTCTCGGCGTCTTCCGACTCCTCAACCGCCAATCCCAGCACCTCCAACGCTCCCTAACGAACCTCTCCGTCCTCCGGGCCCTTTCCCCAAATCCCGCCAATTCCTCCCCACCTTCCACATCCTCCCACTCTCCACTCTCCCCAGTCCCACTTCCAGCTTCCCCACGTAATTCAGTACACTCATCAGAAGACACTATCAATATCGATAAAATGGAAATTGATCTCGGAGCGAAATTGGAGAGCGTGCGAAATCAGCGAAGTATGGTCATCCTCCAAGCTATTGTTACGGAGGTCATTGCTGTCGCTTTCTTTGTCTACTCTGGTCAGTCAATATATCACGTTTTTGTTCTCCTGGAGTACCGGCTAACCTGTGCGCGTCTCAACAGTATTCTCCGTCGCGAATGGTTTCTCAAAAGTCACCCCGGCAACAGGTCGCGCTATTTCTATTTTCCTCCCTTCATATTCCTTCTTAGCCGTACGTCTCCTTCATCTCCCGAGTCCACCCAAATTGCACCCCGCTGAACCAATTTCCTTCTCCAGCCAACATTGATAGCAGCAATCTTCTTCGGCCACCTCGCTCGAGGAGCTGCCATTCCGAAAGCTTTCGAGCCACCGACGATCGAATGCCAAGAATGGGTTCCGTACTCTACTATTTCTCGATCCAGCTCGAAATTCGCCGAGATAAACCAAGTCGAGGCGGGTAGCAAAGTAGCTCAATCCGCATCGTTCTCAGGTAGTCGTTGTTGAGGGTCTACAATCTCGAGTAGTCAGTCATTGTGTAGCCTAAGCTTATTGTATGTTGGAACATTTATCTAGTTTCTCGTTCGCGATCAAACAAGTCCAGCCAAAACTGCTCTCTCCACAACCCTAATAACTTCCTCCAACTCCCTCAACTCTCCCCACTCCTCCTCACTCGGCACAGCCCTTTTCTTCGCCTCCTGAGCAAGTTCCAGATATCGTTTTGCCGCCTCATCTCGTTTTGTGAGCCATGAAGGGTCGGAAGTGGAGAGATGGTCGTATAAATGTCCGAGGAGGGTGTAGGAGCGAAGAGAGTCCGAAAAGAGGCCGATGTGGACGTATTCTGATGAGGAAGGTAGACGAATTTCAGTCGGTGCGAGATTGAAGAGGGGAGGGAAAACGAACCGGAACAAGCTGAAGAAACGAGCTCAGTCGCTGCGACCACATCAACATCTGCTCACAAAAGTCAATAGAGTCAGTCCAAATCCCCCACTCCTCTCCCCCTCATCCCTCCCGAC
>JASZXU010000301.1:0-26086 GCA_035521515.1 Phenoliferia sp. Uapishka_3 | reverse complement strand
CCCCTCGGATTTCGTTCGTGAGATGGGATAACTCCTCTTATCTTTCTTATCGTCTCTGTGGTAACGTACTCCTTACTCGAATCTTCTCGTTGTTGTCCGCTTTGTCGTTTTACGTGTGTTTTCGACTTGATAGGATAGATTAGATTGTCCCCTAAATTGTGGGGTTTATCTTGGGGCGGAGTATGACATGATTGTTTAGTCAAATTCGTTGAGTCGTCTTTCCTTTTCGATTTGAGTTTCCGTGTCGCCGGCCCGCCGCGTCCCCGCATGTCCCGGCCACACGGGGACAATCATTCCTTGGGAATCCTAGGTCATAATTCGAGGGGTGCCTAGTAGTCCTAGTGGTGATTGCTCTTCCTTTCCTTAACGTTTTGTTTGGGAAGAATACGAATCGTCACACAAACCTGTTGGAGCGGAGCAAGCAGCTTGCTGTGCCCTCCGCAATGAGGCGCCCAACATCAAGTTGGCCAGGTATGGTGTCATGGTACAAGAAAATGAGATCATTGACAGTGGACCAAGCGCCTGGATGTCTAGTTGTGTAAAGCAAAGTCGAGAGCACAAAGAGGATGATGAGGATGAGGAGAACCGCCATGTCGATGGACACCACTGCAGGAACAACAAGACCGTGTTGTTTGTCGGTGAGTCGTACTCCAACTAATGGTGAATTTACGCCCCAACACACGGCATGTAAGCACGTTAATCTGGAATCAATAACAAGGAGGGTGCCTACGCGTTGGCGTATTCGTTCGCAAGCTGCGTGAGCCACTTCAGATCCATTTTTGGAGGGCAGGGGACCTCTAGGGAAGATGCCAGCGGGCCCGAGTGAACATGTTCAAAGGTGCTCTTGACAAAAAATCATGTGAACATGTTCGAAAGATTCTTCAAGGGATTAACCCGAGAAAGTCTGCGGATTTTAGTTTGCAATAAGCAATTAATCGAACTCGGTTTTAACCTCACTGTTACGATTTAACCCCAGCACAAAGATACAGTACTTACCGGCGCGCTTAAGGATGGGTCCGCCATCCCAGGCGCGCCCTGCGGGCCTGGTTCAGTATTTCTCCCATGTTTCAAAGCGTGCCATCACCTCCTTTAACCCGATTCCCACCTTTCTCGGAAGTTTCGGGCATCAATTAGGCCTTGAATTATTTCTAAACTCCATTTTGAAGACGCGTATCTGGACGATCCGGGTTGGGGCACTAAGGCCCAATGGAAAGTCACGGACTGATCATCGGGGTATGCAGTGGTCCCAGCCTGAGGCTGCCATGCCGCGCGCTACCTTTGTTGACTAACCGGGACGTGCTCACTTGGTCAGATACTTATTCGTTCCCACCTCCAATCGCGTGCAGAAACGTTTAGGGACAGCACGCTTTCCGGCGCCAAGGCGCCAAAATGTGTGTTTGGGTTTCAGGCCATGAGTTCGGAGGTTGCGAGCCTTGTGAGCTGGAATGTACCTTCCTTACATTCCTCAGATAAGAAACCGTTCTTCTAAGTGCTCCAATTCCGAGTGCGGAGGAAAGCAGGGTCAACAGCCGTGTCCCGTGTCCTCAGCCTGACAGTTCGTGCGAAGTTCGACTAACAGCGCCTCAACTTCGCACGCAATGCCTCCCTGAGTTTGCGTATGGCTCTATGAAGTCTTGAGCTCAAAACTTGCGTTGATTGCGCCACATCGTCTGAACTTGCGGACCCGATGCGTGACATTGGCTTCCCGAGAGCGTTGATGAATCGACGCTGTCCTCCTTCGTGGGTTCGGTTTTAACGGCAAGCGTAGTACGGAAGTTCAATAATTACAAAAGAAGGTGAAGAGCAGGTGCAACTCTCCTTGAAGGACCTCTGGCCAGTAACTTCTTGAAGGTGAACGCCGGCGACGGGGCGCTCCAAGCAGGTCATTGTGATTGAATCAGACTGTAGCCTCCGAGGCCGAATCAATGGCGGTGGTTATTGGTCGGGAGATTTTGGCAATTTTGAGGATGAGCCGTATCGTCGACAGCAGTGAAACGGATGTAGACCGAAGATCCAAGAGCCTGAGGCTGAGCAGTGCCGCCAACGGGACTGCGTACTTCATCAATTGGCGTTAGTGAGCCCGAATTTCATAGAAGCGATTTCTGAAACCGTGTGCTTACGGCTTTTGGCGCCCTCGTCAGCTCTTCTGCGACGTTCGCTGAGTTCGCTGCCCACAGATGTCATCTGCTGTCGTGCCACCGGAAGCTCATAGATGACTCGCGAAGAGGAAATCCCGATATTCGACGGAGATTCGATTGAGACTAGTAGTTAAGAAGGAGTGAGAGTGAACCATGGGCCTTCGACAGGGAGCGACTGCTGTTCACGTGGGTCGTCGGTGGGCGGGGAGCGAGCGGAAGTGAAAGAAAAATCTAACATCTGTGTAGCGATCTGCGTGGAGAGAGTATACCTGCGGTATATGAGCCACTGGTAGGACGGTAGAGGTGTCGAGGGAGGAAGCGCGGAAGGCTGGATTGTTGCGAGCGAACAGGCTTGAGAACATGGCAGAGAGCTTGAGAGAGAGTTCGGCGTGTTCGGTGAAGCTTATGGTGTGAAGTCGGCGCCCTGTGGTGAAAGAAGGTGCAGAGGTTGAAGAAGGAAGAAGCGTGTGCAGACGCACTTGCATCCAAAACAACTCGCGCGTAGCTTGCCTTTGACCAAACCGCACCACAAGGCACATCACCGCTCTACGCTCCGCCACGACAAAGCAATTTTCTTGAACCAAGCACGAGCCTCTACCACTTGCTGGCCAACAATATCGCTGGACGTTCGCGCGAACGCACGCCCGGACGTTTAACGTTCAACGCCTACCCCGTCCACCCTTAGCGACCGGTCCCAACCCACGCCTACAGCGAAATGGCCAACTCGAAGCGAAAGTCGCCACCTCCATCCAACAACAACTCAGTCTCGCCATCCTCTAAACGCGCTCGCTTCGACTCTCCAGGATCCGCCACTCCCCTCCCAGGCCAAACACTCTCATCCGTCAACAGTCCCCAACTCTCCATCTCTTCCCTCTCCGACGTCGAATCTCCTTCCCATTTCTCCTCTCCAGAAGTAGAACTTCGTTCGTTAGGCCAGGCTGGCAAGTCGGCGCCCGGCGGCGGAGAAGCAAGGGACGATGATGCTGTCGAAGAGTCCGAAGATGAGGATTTAGACCTCGGACTGGATCTCGGAGATGAGGAAGACGACATTCCATTACCGCATATGAGTAAGAGCGTTCCGAGTAAACAACCACGGCCAACTTCAGACGTCCTCACCCAACGGAACGGCAATTCGTCCAAAAAGGTTCCACCGCCGACTCCGGGCTCGAATGGTGCGAGGGCTGTAGTGGGAGGAAAGGGAAGGAAAGGCGAGGAGGCGCTGGAACATGCGGTAGCCGCGAGGGAGGAAGTCGAGCGACGGAGGGTCGAAATGGGCATGCAGAGCACTCAGGGAGCAAAGTCAGTGGCGGGTTCGGCGGGAACACTCGCTTCTCAGGCGACTAAAGCAAAGGCTGAGGTGGAGCTGCAGGAGAAAGAGGAAGAAGCAGTTCGCGTGAAGGTCGAGGACGATGAAGTGGTTGTCGTTCCAGTAGAGGATGACGTTCTTGCGCCAGTGCGTATTCCTTCGTCACTTACAAGCCTGTATTCTTATTTCTAAATGCTCAGATAAAACGAGAACGTCCCGCCATCTCGGAAGAGCGCGACGGTATCATTCGGTTCATGGTCGTCACAAACGACAACGACCCAGTCTCCCTCATCATCCTCACCGGCCTCAAAAACATTTTCCAAAAACAGCTGCCGAAGATGCCAAAAGAGTACATTGCTCGACTGGTGTTTGATCGCAATCATTACAGCATGGCCATTGTGAAACGAGGCTGGGAGGTCGTCGGCGGAATCACATATAGACCTTTCGAGGCGAGGAGGTTTGCAGAGATTGTTTTCTGTGCGATTACGGGAACAGAACAGGTCAAAGTGAGTAGTTTTCGCTTTTCGATCGGAGGCAAAGCCTGTATTGAATGTTTACTTCGCAGGGATACGGCCAACATCTCATGAACCATCTGAAGGACCACGTCAAAAGGGATACACAGTGCATGCACTTCCTTACGTATGCCGATAACTATGCTATTGGTTACTTCAAAAAGCAGGTAAGAGGAGAGGGAGTGTAGATCGAGCTCGCAGACGCTAACGTCATTTCGCTTTGAAGGGCTTCACGAAGGAAGTTGGTCTTGATCGTAGTGTCTGGGCGGGATATATCAAAGATTACGAAGGAGGAACTATCATGCACGTGCGTACTCACTCCTTGAACTTATTTCTACCCTTCTTCGATTTTGATTGGTCTCGCGTGGACAGTGCTCTATGCTCGAGCGAATCGAATACCTCAAGGTCGGCTCTATCTTGGCTCAGCAAAAAGAAGTAAGTCTTCAAGCGACCCTCGTCATTTCTCGATTCTAACCCTAAGTTTGCGCTCGAAGGTCATCCTCGAAGAAATCCGGCTACAATCCCAATCGCATGTCGTTCACCGCGGACTCGACTTATTCAACTCCCTCCCTCCCGACACATCACTCGATCCATCTCTTATCCCTGGACTGACAGAATCAGGATGGACTCCTGAAATGGACGAGTTGTTAGTATTCGCACCTGGGTCGTCGCGCCGTACCGTACGCTGACCGCGTCTTAATAGAACTCGTCGACCAAAACGCGGCGCTCAGTTCGCGTTCATGGAGAAGCTCCTGCTCTTACTAAATCAGCATCCTAGCTCTTGGGCCTTCACCACCCCAGTAAACGCTGCCGAGGTGACGGACTACTACGATGTTATTCAACATCCAATGGGTACGCCCTTTCTTTGGTTCGCGGTGTTGAACACCCAGCTCACCTAGTTGTTGCGCCTTCAGACCTCGCCACCATGGACCGAAAGCTCGAAAGCAACACCTACGCGAACCTCGACGACTTTATCGCAGACGCGAAGCTCATCTTCTTCAATTGCCGAGCTTACAACGACCCTGGATCGAATTGTGAGTAGTCTCCGCCCGGCGTCCCTCAGCTTCTTCTTTTCTACCTTGACCATCGTGATTTGGTGGGACGTATGGACAGTGCGGAGTGTTGGAATCTTTTTTAGCTCGAAGAAAGGGATCTGCGCGCGGTGGGGACGCACATCGGGCCTATCATCCGACGCCGAGAGTGGACGCTGATCCTCTTTTTTCTTTCTTCGCAGATGTGAAGAACGCCAATAAACTCGAACATTTTTTGAACGAGCAGGTGAAGATGTATCGTGACATGCAATGAGTACGTCCGTGAATTGAAGAGAGCTGAAGAATCTTCGACGGGCGAGAAGAAGGACAGACCGTCACAGGCTTGCGAAACGGAGTAGGATCATCACCTTCTCATTCTCGGTAGCTTGATCGGATCCTCCAGAGGCGGACGCGGACGCCTGACCTCCGATAAACAAACCAACAGCTGATCGGACGGAACTACTTGCTCTTCCACTGCACCGGCAACGAAAAGGACTTGCCCTTTTCTGGCTATGAAGTGCGGTACGGCTCCGAGAGGCGGGTGGTCTCCTGGCAGGAATTAGGTACGCCCTGCAGCACGCCCTTAGCCGGCAGCAACACACAGTCTAATAATAGCTCCAAATAAGCGAAGCCGGTTTGCAGGGAAAGTGTGGGGTCCCGGATCGGATAAGTCAGTACCCCGACGAGGCTCGAGACCTCCAAAAGGAACGTCAAAATGATCGCGGTACGCCACCAGAGGCAACCAGCGTGGTGCGCGAGACCTGGGGTAAGTGAGATCTGGAGCACTTTAGTAGGTCGGCTCGGCAGTTTACATGCCCCTTACCGTGTGGAGCATTGGAGTCAGGTGATCGGAGGGAGCTCAAACGGCAAAAATTGCCGAATCTCATAAAAAGCACCCCGCCTTTCCCTGTTAGCTGTTTCCTTCCATCTCACTACCTCTACTCAACAACTCGCCTTCGTCACCTTTCGTCAAACGCTACTACTTCACCCCTCGACTACCAGCACAACTACAATGGAGGCTACTCGAAACCACCTCAACGACGGTGACCTCGAAGTCGGTTATGGTGAGTTTCCTTTGTGACGCGCCGAGGCCGCCACCTGGTGACCCACTCACTAAAACGTCACTCCTCAGCCGACATCATGCAACCCCACGTTCAGAAGGCGGCTGCTACCCACGCGGAGCCTCCACGATGGCTCACGAACTGGGAGGTAAGGCTGCCTCCGCATCCCTTGACAAGCAACGCAGAGCCTAATCTTTGCCCGTTTAGGACACCCGCCCTCGCCTTTTGGTTGAGATGTTCGGAGAGTTCCTCGGTGTCTTTATCTGTGAGTACCCCTTCTGATGAGGCGAGGATATAAGCTGACGTCGCCCACTCGACGTTCAGACTGCTTCTTCGGTGTTGGAGCGAGTGCGGCTTTCTTTATCACCTCGGTTGGCAAGGTCGCTGGCTTTGGATCTCTTTTGAACATCGGCATCTCTTGTAAGTTTTAAACCGCGCCGACTTCTTCGAGCCACTTTACTAACGTCTCGCTTCCAGACGCCGTCGGTATTATTCTCGCCATCGTCATCTGCGGACCTGCTTCCGGAGGTCACCTTTCCCCTTGTTACAGTGAGCTCCCTTTTCCTGTTTCTGGAGAATCACAGTACTGATGCAAACCTTTTAGCTATCGCTTTCTGGCTCTTCAAGGGATTCCCCGCCAAGAAAGTACCCTTCTATCTCGTAGCAGTTAGTCTTTCACACGTTATGTCCTTCTCATTAAAATTTCAACATATTGACTCTTCTCGCTGCAGCAAGTCTTTGGAGGTTTCGTCGGAAGTGAGCAGCAAAAACGCTTTCGTCGTTATCCCACAATCTAACCCCTTTCCTTCTAGTCATGGCTGTCTACGGTTGCTACAAGCAGCAGATGGATGCCATTGCCGCCGAGTTCCACGCTGGAGGCCTCAGTGCCGCCATCTTCACCCCCTCCGGCCCTGCTGGAGTCATGGCGCTCTTCACCAACCCTGGTCAGGAGCTGAAGTACGTCTTCTTGGTCGAGTTCATGGTCAACCTTATCCGTACGTCGTTTCCATCCAATTTACTGCAAATGCTGTGGCTGACTTGAAAATTTTAGTCTCCATCGCTGTCTTCGCCGTCCTCGATCCATCCAACCTCTTCGTTTCCTTCGCTTCTGCCCCTTTCCTCATCGGCATTGCCTACATGGCCATCATTGTCGCTTTCGCCGCCGACAGCATTGCGTTGAACGCCGCCCGTGATGTCGGAGGACGCCTCGCCTGCTCCGTCGTCTTCGGTCGCAAGTGCTGGCCAGGAAGCTACGCCGCTCTCTCCGCCCTTACCAACATCTTTGCCACTCTTGTTGGAGCCTGTGAGTTTTCCGTACTCAAATCAAACCCTCTCAGCTTCTGACCAGCTATCCCTGTAGTTGTCCAAACGGTTCTTATCTCTGACTCTGCCCGACCCATCACCAACAACCTCCCGGACCCCGAGGGACCCTCCCTCCGTGCTGTTTCCCGTGGTGATGCTACCTCTTTGCGAGCTATCTCGAGGGACACCACCGCTGAGAAGAGGGCTTAATGTTATCGGATCTGTGTTGGGGCTCTGGATGAAACGTAGTGTGAAATGCCGGCTGACATTTCGTAGCTACTTGTATTGAAACAAGAAACACAATAATTACCGTGTCACTACTTGCTTGAGAATGTTTTATTGCGAAGAATTCTGGGTCCGTGTTCGAAATTGTCCATGCTTCGTTGGCATTGCCTGGCGGCGTGGCGCAGAGTACGCCTCAAAAAATACTTCGATAAAGAACAGTCACTAAGGTTTAGTAAAGGAGTGGCACCATCATGGGCGGAAGTCCAATGATTCCGAAGCTTTGAGTGGTCTGTCCGGTGTAAGGTGACAGACCAGGACCGCGACGCGAGGCCTTCGACTGCCTGCGAGCCCTGTTTGTTGCTACGTAGCTCTTGTGGCCGGCGAGGATCCAACGACACTAAACGTTCATCGCAGAAGGAGTTTACGACCAAATTTTGCAGTCAAATTTGCACCGTGTTTGTTATAGCTAGCTATCAACTCCTACTTGGACTAGGGCGAAACGATGTCGACGTGGCCGACAAGCACTTGGCCAACTCTCGAGTACTGATGGTCAACTGTCCAACACCCTCGCGAACTCGAGGAGCAAAGCCATGTTCCAGCGAGATGGCCTTGACGAGCTTGGCGAACCGAATGACGGTCTGAGGGAGATCGTTAGGACAGGACCACATCAGAGACACGGAAACAGGACGCACCTGCACGAAAGCATACGAGTCCTCGCCAAGTCGCTTCGCGTCCGACGCAGAAAACTTGAGCGGGGCGTTCCTTTCCACCCCTCGAACCCTTCCCCACGAGCCGGTCAGCTTTGTAGTGACCTCGTTGCCGAGTATACACAGATCGGTCAACTCTTTCGTCCTCCTCGGTCCAAGCTCGCGTACCAGCGCGCTCGCGCCTTCGCCTTCCCTGCCAGCCGCTGCTTCGTCGAAGCTCTCGAGGAGCATACCATAAACGTCGTAGGCGACACTTGTCGTCGCATCCACTAGATCCAGAAACTGTTCGTCCGCATTCATTGTCGCACTCGGGTTGAGACGGGGTGGTCCGTCGTGTCGAGGAAGAAAAGTCGAGCTAGCCTGACTCGCCGGTGCCGACTGCGGCGTATTCGTGGCAAGAGAGAAAGGCATGGGGGTCTCGTCAGCTCTCGAGTTTTCACCAAACATCAATCCCGATGGGCCGGGAGTGAGGGGTTGCTCGAAGGCGTTGACGATCAAGTCGCGCGCCCCCAGCGATCCAGGGAGCTTGATTGACATAGCTCCTCGAGACTTCTTAGGTCGAGCTTTGATTGTCCCGCTATTTTCAAAGTCATCGGGTTCCATCGTCGCGACGAAAGGGACTTCAGGAAAGGCGGAAGCGGGAGGTGTTGGCGCAGGGGGCAGAACAGCACCGAGCTCGACGTCTTCGACGCTGAAGGAGCCGGCATGTCGTCGAGTCCTGGACCTTGTCCTCAGAAGACCAGTCGATCCTGGCGCTGTACGTGAAGAAGTCGAGGAGGAAAGCGTCGGCGAAGGGGTCGGTGGGTGGAGGATGAGAGTGGCGAGCGAAGGATCCTCGCTGAGGACAGTCATCTCCGACAGGAGTGGCGCCACTTTGTTCCACGAGTTAGCAATCTCCCCCGTTGACCCGTAGAGCATGAGGAGGAGTGTTCGGGTGTACCTCACGTCGGCAGTCGAGACGAGAGCCTTTAGCTCTGGCACAAGTGCAGCGACGAGCTTTCCGAATGTCGCGACGTTGTCTTGGCATGTGACAAAGATATCTCGAACAATCGCAGGGCTCGGAGTGCTTCTGCGAGAAAGCGAGTCGAAGCGATCCAGGGCGTTGATGAGAAGACTCATAGACCCGTCCGCAGATCCCATCAGCCTCGCGACGGATGCTGGCAGTCGGTCTTGGGAGGCGAAGACGACGAATTGGCGGAGGGCGGTATAAATCTGGGAAAGTGCGAAGAGGATTCCACGAATAGCATCAGCGAATTCTAGTAGAGTCATTGGCACCGTCTTGCTGATCGTGGAGGCCGGCAGCATGGATAGTCGACGAAAGTACGCTCCACTATTCCGATCAAAGCCGCCAGACGGGTTTCGATCTATCTCTGGGCGTTTCGCAGTCCCCGGCGGTTTGGAGTCAAAGTCCGTGCTGGAAGTGCCAGTGGGAGTATTTGGACGTCGAGATGCGTTGAGATTCTTGGACGGTGCCGACTTGAGCAGAGGCCTGGGACCCGTCGAACCTCCGTTGACTGGCGAGTCCGATCTTGATCCTAGCTTTTGAGTAGGCGCTGACCCGTTCATTGACGCTTGAGTCGGAATTGCGGCTCTTGCTGACTGAGTGTGGCTTCCCATTCCGGGATGCTTGTCCTGCCTCAATCGCCTCAGCACTGGTGGTTGCTTTGGTTTCGCCTCTTCGTCTGGCGGCCCCACTCCAGTCCTGCGCTCGGCAAGGATATCTGCATGAGGCTGTCGAAGATCTGGAAGTGATTTCTTCGCTCGCAAAACACTGCGAGGTTCTGCTTCTTGACTAGTCGAGTGAGAGGCGTTGCGACTATGTACGCGAAGGGAGTGATCTTCGGGAGTGAATGCCCGAGTGGCGGGAGGTGTGGTGCGAAGGCGTGAGACGGGAGGATTGGGGCCTTGGGAAGTAAGGAGTCGTCCGCTCTCGGTGCGAGCCATGGCATTCGGTCGGCCGCCAGTCAATTCCTCTAGCCGTTCGTCGTCGCTGTTGTGAATTATTCGTGATCAGTTTGATTCAATGAAACCAAGAGAAAGGTCGAGCTGACCTCGGGAGGAGCTCGTTGGATGGCAATCTCTGAGGCCGACGATCTGCAAAAGCGGCCTGCTCAGCACTTACCCAAGTCACGCTCGTAGATCTCATTCGTTGATAGCACTCACCTGCGTTATCTTTGATCCACCGAGTGAGCGTATGCAGCCACCTCTGCATGTCATCTGCATCCTCGACCTTGTTCGGCCTCTCGCCACTCAAGCTTGACCCAGTGCTGATAGGAAAGTACGCAATTTCCTTCGGTGGCCATTCGAGCGGATTGTGGTCAATCTTGAGGACTTTCAGATGGGACATCACTGCGATGTAAGGAGGGAGACGCTTTATACGGTTTTTGGCGATGGAGAAGACCTGCGAGGGTTGCAGAGTGAGCATGAGCATCGAACGGGACATAAAAGGAGCGCACTTTGAGGTTCAAAAGAGTTCCAGGCGCAACAGGAAGTTTCTTGATTTTATTTCGACTGATGTCAAGAATCTCCAATGACGGCATCTCGCACAGCTGAGCAGATCCCCAAAAATCTCATTAGCCATGCTCGTAAACTCGCACAAATGTCCGAGAGCTTACCACTTGTGGGAAAGTCGTCAGCAGGTTGACCCTGACATTCAGGTACCTCAGTTTTGCAAACGCCCCAAACTCCCTCGGCAGCTCTCGCAATAAGTTGTAGCCCAGGGCCAGTTTCTCCACCTCCTCGCTCAGCTCTCTGATGACTTCCACTGGAAGTTCTGCGATTCTCTTATGACTGAGATCGACAGTGTCTAGCTTTGCTGATCCACTATTCCTCCTCTCTGGTTCTTCTCTGTCTCCCGACTCGGTAGTTGAACCGACGGAGCGAATTCGCTGATGATCCACTCTGTGCTGGGCGAAAGAGATGTTGCCAGTGGGAGTCGCTGGACCTTGCGATTGAGAAAGAGACATTGGTGCAGAAGCAGATCTGAGGGAGAGGACATGAAGTAATAGAGCTTGCGGTGGGAGAGGGGCATCCGAGAGGGAGGTGGCGTGCTGAAGGGAGGAAGAGGAAGACGCTGTGAGGTGGTCGGAGGCGAAGGAGGACATGGTGGAGTGATTGCTGATGACGGGAGAAGCAGTCACGTTGGAAGATACGGATGGACTTTGCGAGTGGTTGTAGGTTATGCTGGATTGGGATTGGGATAACGAGGAGGACGTTTTGGCAGCATGGCGTTGGTACGGTGGATTAGCTCGGGGAAGCATGTCGATCGAGGTCGGAGGAGTCGTCGTACTCCAGGGAGAAGAGCTGCGTGGTAATACTCCCGGACCGGATGATTGGTGATGCTGCGGAAAAGCGTTGCCGTTTCCAGGCGACGAGCCAGTGCTCACCGAAGATTTTCTTGGGAGTGAAAGAGGGGCCGTAGTCGCAATTCCGGGGACAGGACTCGATGTCCCACCGAACGGTCGATCTCGACTAAGCAGCAGCGGAGCTGGAAACGTTCGTTCCCTCGTAGGGAAAACCCTTTCTTTTCCCTTTGGTGTCGTATTAGGGGACGGAAAGACTCCCGGTTTCCCAATTCCATTTCCGAGTGTCGGGTCGAGGTGAGATGGCGGAGGGGAAAGCAAGAAGTCGAAAGCGCCTTCAACGACGTCGCCTGACATGTCCATCGAAGCGGGCCTCCCAAATCCGCCCATGATGCCCGCTACATTGTCCAACGAACCATTTGTAGCGAGTCCTGCCCCAGCGACATGATCCAGTGCTTCTGAAAATTCGCTGGCGGTAGACCCTTCCCTTGAGAACGAGTGCTGTTGATATGTCCCCCCTCGCCTCGGATCTCGCCAAGTTTGATTTTGCGACGAATCCTCGAGCGTTTCCGGCTCGTCGTAGAATCTAGGACCTCCTCCTGCACTCCCTGACCTTCCAAACTGTGGGCTTGGATCTCTCGACCTCGGCGCCCTCGCCTCCTTGTTCCCCCAGCCGTTCAAGGAGTCTGTGCTAAACTCTCGCTGAAGCCCATCGAAAGCTTTGGAGGTGGTTGGGCTAGCCGAGCCTGTAGGGAAGCGAAAAGATGGTCCGCCATCCGATTTAATGGACTCTTCGGAGGAAGTGGAGGAGTTGGGTTGGTGCCTCGCGGAGGCGGTGGGGAAAGCGGAGAGGGCGTCGTGGAATCGAGAGGTGGAGGCGGAGGAACTGGCGGATTGGTAGGGAGAAGATGAGGAGTTTCCGTTCCCGAGGCGAGAGGAAGATGGAGAGGAAGAAATTGCAGAGTAGGGCGCGGCAGGGAAGGCGAAGTTTGTATTCGAAGGGGAGGCGAGGGGACTCGAGGATGAGTTTGATCGGGAGCGTGAGGATGATGTTGAAACGTTGAGGGGTGCTAGGCTAGGTCGAGGGGATCGAGTGCGGTCTGACATTCGACCTTTCTTGAAAGAACGACGCCAGTCACGCGCAAGGTAATCGTCTCAGAGCCCGCTCCTGTGGACTGCTCGATGGAACATGAAGTCAGCACGACGAACATTGGCGGCCCGACCAGGTCCTGTCGCCTAGGCCGAACAAGATCATTTCGCAATCGAATAAATCGACGCGATGTACGGAATGGCGGCGCGTGGGCGAGGCCATTAGCCCGAGCGCCTGCCGTCCGTGACGTCCGCGGTTCACGCTCGCTCTCCTTAGCCGCCGAGGCCGCCCCGCAGGATGCCAAACAGCCTCGAACTTATACGAGAAAGCGAAGCTACGTACTCACAGTGCGCCCGCTCGAATGCGAGGGATATCCGGTGATATTTCCAGACAAAGATGAAGTGGATGGCGACTTGGGCGAGGTGAGGACGAGTTGACGCTACACGTAGAACGTACTGTCGAGTTTGGCGTGAGGAGGCTCTCGAAGTTGTTGAAGATTTGCAAGTGTCGCAATGGATTAAGCGCGGAGTCCGGACCTGGCTCACCTACTCGCCCGACTTGCGAGACGTTGGTGTGTATGGACGCTCGCGCTCACGCCGTCAGATACTGTTCGCAAGCCGCCTTTCGGATGTGCCGTCGATGTGCAGCTCTCGGACGCGATTAGGCGGCAAGTTGGTCTCAGGCAAGTCCAAGCAGAGCGCCGACAAGCCGCCCCACTGCGCACATCGCCGGAGCTGGGCCGGCTGCCCTCGTCGAGAGCGGCCGCCAGCTTGCGTTGTTTCGCGTCAAAGACCTCTGTTCCTTCCTCTGATTTGCTCTTTCGTCGGTGACTGGGTCGAGATTCAATGCGGCTTACGCTCACGCTCGGGCTGTTGCTCTTCCTCCTCCTTCCCCTCGTCTCCGCCTCTCTCTCGCCATTCTCGTCAACCGGCTCAACAGCAATGACATTCTGCAAGTGCCTCTGCTTCTCAAATTCAACAATCATTCCTCTCTGTGCGATAAACTCTCTTTTCGTGTCCTCCTAACGTCACCTCGAGCTCACCACTTGCACGCTCAAACAGACCTCCCGAAGGACCCACTTCATCCTTGCTTAACCTGCACAAGACAATTCTGCCTTGACCAAAAGCTACCGGCGTGCATTGGGGCTAGCACAGGAGATGAGGATCTGGACACGGGTACTGGTGAAGGTGGAGACGTAGAAGCAAGGTGTTTTCGTGCGTCCCCCATTTCAATTCGTTGGAAAGATGATATAGGTATTTCGGTGACTGATTCGATTTTATGGTAAGAACGAGATTCGCCAAAAAGCCACTTCATCGTGGTCGCCTTCATCGTCGTCACGACCAGCTTGCTCTTTGGAGCCGGATTGAAACAATTCGCAGGAGTTGATTTGCAGGATATGTGGAGTAGAGGTGGGATACGAGGGATTTTATCAGTGAGTGAACCACTCTGTCCTCCTCAAACATTCTTTTTCTTCGGGCGAGTCGTGCGAAGCGATTCATGATGTGGGGAGCCATTGATGACGGAATCGCAGACCTGGCACTTCGTACCTCGGTTCTGGGATATTTCACGTGTTTTGTATTGCCTCCCGATACTATGCGCACGACGCCAAACGCGTTGCGCCATTCTTTGGCTTTGGAGCCGAACGCCCAAGTGGTTTCACGAACACGCCTACCATCTGCGAACCCTGGAAAACATAGGACCCTGCGAGTTTTCACGGCTCGTTCGAAGTGGAACTAACCTATTGCTGCGTTGCTTCGCAGGACACGATCAGCCTTATGCAAAATATGCTGAATCGACGAGGACGAGGGCCTACTTACGCCGCAATGCCCAGTTGATTGAAGGCGCACCTGTACATCAAGCTAGTTGGAATAGAACGCGGTATGTTTGGTTCTGTAAATCTTCGGATTGCGGAGATTGAGAGGAACATGCGAACGGGAGACTGGAGTGAATCATTCGAGCGGGGCGGTTATTGGCCGGTGCACAGAACTACATGTTACGTGTATGGAGCCACATCCGAAGGGGGGAATATCAAATCTGCTCGACGGCGAAAGGCACGATTTTGCACGAACGGCGGTAGAACGGTGGAGGCTGTGAAAGTATCTGAGACAAGTACGCCGTTCCATTTTTCCATCCTCCAAATGCATTTAAATATCGTAAACTGAGGCGCTGTATTCCGGTATGAATGGCTTTTCCCTGAGGCGCCCTAAGCCTTGCAGATTTAACAACTTTTTGGTTAGTGGTTCGAGGGAAGCGAGCGAGCGTTGTGAGAATCGCGCGGGCTACCGACCTCGGATAGTCGAAAAGCGCGGGCAGGCGCGGGCAAGCTGCAAGCAAACTATACTGGAGCTCAGTATGGTTTCAAACGAGCGCCACTACCGACTTGAAGTTCGTCTCCCTCGCAACGGGGAAAAGTCGGCATCGTCTTGGGCGCTCGCGGCAGCGCGATCGGGTCGGCCAGCCTCGCTCTTGCACTCGACGGTGAGCTCCTATTCGGACCCCATGTAATGGTCCGATGATGGTCGTAAGAATCGTACAGCACAAAATCGTCGCTTCTCTACTTTGCTTTAAACCTCCAAGGCGAGGCTTTTCTTCCTCCTTGCGGACCAAAAAACCCAATCGACAATCCTCTCTCCCGTCTTACACCTCCGGCTTGGGAAACAATGCGCAAGAGTTCAACCAAAGGTCGAAAGTTACGAAAGCCAGAGTCGGTCCTTGCGAAAGGGTCAGCTTGTAAAACCTGCCACGACCGTAAGACGCGCTGCGACGGTCAGCGACCGGTTTGCTCGAGGTGAGTAAGGTCCCACTGACGCCTCACACGAAGAAACTTATTCTGTTTCTCAGATGTATCACCTATATGAAGTCTACCGGATCGACACATTGTCCATGCGAATGGCCCACTGCACGGAGGAAGAGGTCAAGTGACTCCAAGCACGACTCGTCCGAGTCGGGCGCTGGTGGCTCCGCAACATCATCCCGGTCCTCATCTTTCTCGTTCCCAGGTAGACGTTTCTCGCTGGAAATGCGAAACCCTGTGACATTCACTCATCCTCGCCGCTCATAGGAACTGAACCGAGCTGGACCCACCCGTTCTTCGAAGCCAGCGCTGCTAGTTTCGCAGATGAGTGGACAGTATCATCCGCCTATCCACCGCCGCAGCCCACTTCGATACTTTCAGGAAGCGTAGAGGTATTCCCATATGATCACTCGGGCGAATTGGACTCATTCGCCGTCGGCTTCGCTACCTCACACACTTCGCCGTCCTGGCGCCCAGACGCCCAGCTTATCGGTACAGCCCCACCACCCTCTCCCACTCATTACGTCTACGGTTCAATAAATCGCGAACTTCTGGCACTAGATAGTTTCCAATTACCTTCGATCGAGTCCGCATCTCCACTCTTCGATACGCATTACACTTTCCCCAGCCAGTCGCCATTCTTCGAAAGTCCTATCACCTACGAGCCGGCGTTATTTCCAAGGAAGACCCATTTCTACGGCAAGTCAGAGGATCTTCAGTCCCCACTTCTTCACTCCAACACCGACTACTCTTCCGCCACCACCGAATTCAGAGGACTCCCTCTCTTCGCGCCAGCCCCTAGAGCACAGGCCGAGTCGGGAAGCATGGAAGGGGAGCAGGGATGCGTTGAAGACGCTCAAGAATTTGTGCAAATTTTGGATGTCATAAGTGATTTGCATAAGTTGTAGAAACATCGTCTGTAACAGCACCACTGGTCGAGAATGTCCGCTTGAAAAATGGTCGAGATTGTTAGCTTAACCACCCCGGGGCAAGGCTAAATAAAATAATGATAGATGGCTGGAGGGTGATGAACTGATGAGGATTAGATGTACAGAACATTCAAACACTCGGAAACGTACTTCGACCCAATCGACAAAAAATATCTCCTCACGCGGGATTGAACCACGGACCTCAAGATGGTTGCTTTCCAATTACAGTCTTGCGCTCTTCCAGCTGAGCTATGAAGAGAGTGCTGAGAAGAGCAACGTCAGAGGAGAACAGAATCCAAACCGCTTATCACAGCTGACGGTTCTCAATTTGAAGTCGAAGCGCGGCGCCACAAAGTCTCGGGGCCCTTTCTTTCCCGAACCTTCTCTACAACATAACACTACGCGCGGGATATGAGCTCAGAGCCGCTCGTCTCGACAAGAATCAGCATCGCATGGCCTCCAGCTCCGCACGATGAGCTCACGGACACGCTCGTCCTGACTGGGCGGACTGGTTGCTTCATCGACTTGCGTATTTTCATCAAAGGAGATCAGGTCGGAGAGATAGACTGGGCTACCGCAGGATTCAAGGATTGGCTGCCAGACTCGACACCAGGTCTGAAGTTCCGGTCTCCAGCGCAGCGCACGCGGTGAGCTCACGTATCATTTCCCGCTCTTCAGAACTCCCAAAAGCAATGTTTACCGCCATTATCGACTCTCGAAAGCCCTTCCTTCCCTCCACAGACCACCCGCCACCTCCGCCAGAACCCGACATTGGCACTTTCCACGCGCTCCCAGACGGCTCGGTCCTGGAGACCGGACTTATGACCAATCCTCTGTCTTCAACGCCATCTGTTGCGGTGCCATACGAAGAAATCTGGCGTCGACTACCCCTCACATCGCCTTCTCCTCCTTGCGTCTTTCTGAGATCCAATGGGCCTGGTGGAGTCGCGTTCGTGGGCAGAATCGGTGATTGTCAGCTCGGTATATGTTCAGCGGAGCGGGAGTTCTACTGGTTCTTTGCACGCAGGTTGGAGAGGAAGGAAGGGGATTGGAAGGAGGTGTATTGCGTTGGCGGTGAGGCGGCCAGGGTTACGCTACCGGAGATACCAGAGCATGTGGGGGAAAAGGAGGGGGAGGAAGTCGCGTTGAGTAATCGGGTATGGATTGTTCTGGAAAACTCTCGAGCATAAATCAAAGAAGTGGTGGAAGAGTTGGTATTGCTGATGGTCTCACTGAAAACATACATGCTCCTCGGATTCCGGAGCGACTGCAGGCAACCCTTCCGCAACAGTCCAAATGCTCATTTCCCTCTCTGTTTCTCCTCTTCGTATCTCGCCAGAAACGACGCAATTATCATCGCTCTTTCGATCAAAAGCTAGCCCAGCAGTCTAACATCCGCGCCCAGCGTAGACGCTGTAAGTGGGACTCGGGATCAACTCACAGTTGCTGCGTATCTGATACTTATACTAACTTATTTCTCGTACCTGGCATGCAGCTCGTACAAATGGCTTCGATCAATTCCACGTCTCGGCCTGGGTTGGCAGCCCAACTTGACGCCATAATGCTCAGCGACAGCTCGGAGTCGGAGTCTGAGTCTGACGACAGCGAGTCGGTCCGCGGTGCGCTGATCCTTTCCCTACCTTACATCCTCACGTTTGATCCATTCTATGCAGAGATATTTCGGACATTCAAGACGTGCTCCCCTCCGAGACGAGCTTCCGTCTCAAGAGAGACTCCGGTTGCTCGCCGCACACATCCTCCCCCGCGACGCAAGACGAGCGGCAAAGACCGCCTCACACTTGGGTCTTCGTCAATTAATACCCAATCAATCGGCGCTCACTCGTATGAAGCATTGGAGCAGCCTTTGTGAGTAAATTTCTTCAGACTTACCAATAAATTCGCTGCCTATCGCTTACTAGGCTTGAAGATGCGTGAAAATCTTTGAGATCATAATCTTCAAGCTACGTCTCGCGCCTGGGTCGTCCATTTGGCCACAGAAATCCTTCACGGTCAAAGTACACACCACCCTGACTTGCGGTCCTTCTTCCGGCGAGCAAGCGGAAACGCAAAACGTCATGTTCTATCGCGACCAGACGGATCCAGAACTATACACCCCTTCACCCACATTTTTTGTGTCTCTTAATCAGCCTCTCCATCTTCCTCACGACATCGAAAACAGCGCGACTCGCGTCCAGATCGAGATCTCGCCACCTCTCGAAACGACGGACGCCAAAGCCAGTGCTCTTGAGCCACTCTTCGTATATGTGGATATTGATGCCGACGCAGAGGAAGGGGAGATATTCAGAAAACTGAATGGAGGGAGTTGTGAAAGTGTCGACGTTGCGGTCGACGTTGCGGTAATTGCCTTCACAGGACCGGGGGGAGCGATTTCGTGTGCCAGCGAAGATTCAACACTTAGCGATCTCATTCTCCAAAAGCTCCTCAGAGCAGAGCAGAGAAAAGATCAAATAGACAACTGCATTTCATTGATGGTAAGTTGCAGTTCGTATGATTTTGTGGTCTTCTGCGCATTTCACAATAACGGTTTCGCTCCTATAGACACTCGCGGACTCGGGAACTTATGACAGTCCCGCTCCTCAACTAGCTCCAGGATTCATCCCACATGCGACTCCAAAAATCATCGGGAAACTAAGAGCACCGTCCCAATCTTTTTTCCCGCGCCCTTCGTACGACTTTATTGAGCACTCCGCACGTGCGGTACCAATGGAGTCGTGGAGCCTCGAATCATTCCCTTCTGTACACGGATGGGAGAACTTCCTGAAGACGCGGAAGAATCTCAAAAGTTTCAATGACTTACTTCGGGACGACTTGGGACAGCACGTCAACCAGGATAATTTTGATCCAGCTATTCAGCCAGCAGGTGATGTTTTTTCTTTCTTCCTCTTCACCATATCCTCCTTACTTATCCAAGCTATGTTGCTTAGAGATACGTCGGGAGTACAAAGTTCTTCGCTCCTTCATACTCTCGGCTGCCTTCTCCCACAAATACCTTCAGCAAGAGCCCTGGAAGTTCGGCTCCGCAAAGTTGGAGACTGGGTCTGAGGACGACAAGAAGCTTCTTTCGCTTCTCATTAAGTTTCGCGACGCTCGCAAGTGGGAGCCATCAAAGCTCATCGACCTGCTCGTATCGTCGGTTTACAATACAGTCGCACGGCGCTGACACTTGAACCTGATCTAGGCATGCGCTCATATGTCAGGAGCCACTCATTACTAGGTATTGAATTACGGTCAAAGTCCAAAGTATCTTTGCTTATAATACTTTATAGAGTCACGCCAGTTCCGAAAACTGCACACACTCTTCCACTCTGCACTTTTTGTGGGGCAAGGGCTTGTGAAGTTCATCGACAAACGCTTAGTAAGTCGTTTGCTTTTGTCCTGGTATGCAATTCACTAATCGCTCCTTTGTGCCGTAGAATCCCACAACAAGCCTCCAGGCCACGAGTATATAACCGACCTTACAATGCCGTCTGCGCCACTTTCGTGCTCTTCCACCTGCTCTTTATCCGGTGGACCCCCAAAGGCAAGAGTAAAGTATGTCTATCTGGCTCTCATCTGCTGAATTCGATTTCTTCTGCAAAAGGAACCTGCTGCAGCGTGGTCGCAAGAAAATTTGAATTACCTAAGGGAGGCCTGCGAAGCGACACCTTCCGCTACGACCTGCAACTTCGCCCTCGAGATGGAGCTACCTTGCGATGAGGTATGATCAAGAATTCAGCGATATTAAGCGACTAATTGCTCCTCTCAATTCAGGTAGCTTTTCATCGTGAATCAATGGCACTTCCAGCAATCCTGCCTCGGGCGTCTCCTCACCGACCATTGCGACAGTCGAAACGAATCCCCCATTTTGAGCCAACGAAGTCCTTTGGATACATTCCATGCAAGCATGAAGGCCCATGCGCTCCTTGTCGAGATAAGGACTGCCCCGACAGTACAGAATGTGAGAATCCGAATCACTGCCAGTGTTGCGTTTTGAGTTCGGCAAAGGAAGATTGGAAAGGGACAAGCTGCTCGCATTATTGTGCATGTGATACGAGCTGTCAGTCTTCCTCTTCCTCCAATCTCATGGCCCCACCTCTTGCTAATATATTTTCCAGGTCCCCGCCGCCTGAGGTGTGAATGCCCCAAAGGCTCGCTGTGCGGTCCAACATGTCCATGCGTTAAATCTTTCCACGAATGCAATCCGTTGATTTGCTCTTGTGATCCCAGTATTTACGATTTTCATATTTTCGCACGAACCTAGCACCAGCTGATTATTTACGATTAGCTCTGTGTCGCAACAGCCAAGTCAGGAGAGGGCAACTCAGAAGTATGGTCCTGATGAGTTGCGAGGACCGTACACGCGGGTTTGGGTGCGAGGATTCAAAGCCTCATCGAAAGGGCGGGCTCACTGACATCATTCTAAAGTGCACAACTTATCGAGGACGCTGCCAAGGGTGACTTTTTGGGTTTATACGCCGGCGAGTGGATCAATATGGACGACAATCTTGCCAGGTATCCGTATGAAGAAGGAATTTAGTGAGCTAAAAACTTGGTATTGCTCTCATTTACTGATACTGATGGCTGCTGCTGCCCCACTGGTAGTCCTAAGAACGAGATTGTGAGTTTCCGACCTGCGCACTGCTCGACGTTCCAGAAAACGCATGACTGACAAGTGTGTGACTGAGTGCTACGAGTTTCATGTCGACGACGGAAATTTTACCGACACATTGCACAAAGGAAACAACCTCCGACACATCAACTCGCCTGGCGAAGGGAAAGAAGGCGACGCAAACGTTGAAGTGAGAGGTAAGACCCGGAGTGAAGGCTTTCCACCGCATCAACTAGATTTTACATATTTGTATACAGTGATTGAGATCCAAGGGACTCATTCAGTCGCTTTCTGTGGGCCATACCTACCTGTTGACGATCATAAGACTGAGACCTCCTTGCCCACAGTTGCGAGAAAAGACATCAAGGCGGGAACGGAATTGGAAGTTAATTATGGTGCAAATTACCCGTGGACGAAGCCTGGAGGCGACGACGAGAACGAGGGAGACAGAGGCAGCAGGGGAAGCGACTCTTCTTGAAAGGCGACGTGATTTGGGGAGTGAGAGTAGCATGCGCGTAATTTCAGGCTTTGGCACTGTCAGGTTTCCGACGCAGGGCTACTATCTGGACCTCGAGCTCAAGAGGTTGTGGTCCCTCCTCCTCCACCTTCTCCTTCGCGATATCAAAGAGACTCTCAAGAATCCACTCGCACGTCGCGCGCGACAGTAGCGCCTCCCGAAGAATTTCCCGCATTTCACTCTCGTAGAAGATCTTGATGAGTTGTATTGTATGGTCGGCATAGTCGGCAGTGGAAATGGTATTTTCTTGAAGGCCTTTCCAGGAAGGATGCGGCAGAACGACTCGCTCCTCTGTCTCGACTTCCCACGAGTGTTGCATGGATTGAAGCACGGCAGAGGTTTGCTTCGCAGTGCGAGGATGGATGGGGAGTGCTAGTGGGTCAACAGATCTTGATCAGTTTCGGAATGAGCTAAGAGATAGCAGGGAACACTTACCGAGAAGTTGGCGAGCGACGTCGACTTTGAGCAGCTGAGTCGAAACAAGTCTCTGAATGGCTTTGCCGAGGATAGAAGAAAGGATGGACCAGATATCTCGCTTCGGAGCGACCGGGAGAGCAGGAGGAGACGAAGAAGATCTCTCGCGAGCTAACCCTCGAGATCCAGCGAGTCCCGGCAGACCAGGTTTGGCGAAGGTAGGGCTCTTCGTCACGCCGTCAGAGTGAGTCTTGGCGAGGCCTGGGTGGACCGCTCGAGCTACTGCTTTCGGTGATGACTCTGAGCTTATGTCTTCTTCAGATCGACTGATGAAGGCCATAGCAAAGAGCCCGCCTGGCTTGAACTCGGTGGCGCGGGCGGAGAGGAACGCCATTAGCTCGCCGTGAGCAATGGTCGCCTTGCTCATTTGGTATCTAATCACGAAATGAGTCAGGAAAGCGAAGAAAGCAAAGTCATGATGGAAGGTGCTCACTTGCGATCCATACTGAGCCAATGCAAAGACATGGCGGAAAATCCAACGCTGACCGACCCCTTCGCGACGACTTTCGCACCAAATGGCCTCGCAGCGAAGCTCGAGAAGATTTTGCTGTCAAGCGAGGGTCGATGACTCGCTTGCCAGGTTTGACTGAGATACGAGTCGGCATGACTCTCCAGCTGCTGAACGAGCGGACGGAAGTCTGAAAGGACCTTGTCCGTGTGGGTGACTTGAAAGGAGAGACTGTCGTCGTCGGAAAGAGGGAGGCCCTGTTCTTCTCGCAGGCTAGATTGACGGTTTACGAAATGGGAAATGATAGGGGAGATGATGCTTGCGGATCTGCGGGACGAACAGGTCAATTGCTGCCTTGGCGCATGAGCTCCCAGCAGTTGGAGGAACCTACCTGGAGTGCAAAGCACCATATTCCACGATCCCGATCGTCGCATCCCCCGCTGGTATTGGTACGGATTCCAAGTGGTCGTTGATGACTTGCGCAAGCTACATTAGAGGAGAAAATAGACGCCGGGTGCTTAGCCGGCAGCGCTCACAATGAAGGAAAAACAGCAGCCCACTCACCATGTCACGCGTTGCCGGTCCAAAATGATCACCACTAGTACCTCCCATAAGCCCTTCATACCCCATCCGCTTATTCTCATCATCCGGCACAGTACTTCCAACGCTACTAATCCGATCATGTGCCGGCATGAACGTCTGACCATTTTTCTCAAGCGACGAAAGGTCAATAACCGGCTCTTTCTGACCCAGCTCGTACTGTGTCGTACTATACGGTAAACTGAACGAATTCATAAGTCCCAGACGTCCTAGACCTAGGTCGTTCCAAGCGAGGTCTGCCGCCGTTGGGAGGTGCGTAGATTCAGGTGGGGTGAGAAGAGAAGAAGACGATTGTGATGTACATTGTGAATTCTGAGAAAAAGTGGATGCCGACGAAATTGCCCTCCAGTGTGATGAGGCGGACGGAGGACCACCTAAGCCGATGTTGGACGAGGAAGCGCCGCCCGAACGCGAGCGGTTACGATCTTGGCGAGTCGTGTGTGTTAGAGGAGGGAGGGAAAGGGAAGAAGTGGTCCGAGTGCGTGGATCATCGAGTGGAGATGGTGGTGGGCCTTGCCGAGGAGAGTAAGACTGAGACCAGGACCCCTGAGTGAGGGGAAGCGACACGAGGGAGGGGCTAGGAGGGAAAGGAAATTCGCATCCATGTCGAGGGCCTGATGAAAGTTGAAGCGAATTACTGTGCGGCCAAGGATGTTCTTCAGCCGCGAGCGACTCGGGGGTATGACAAGTCGAAAGTGGGGAAGGAAGTGCGGGAGTATATAAATCAACGCCTGCTGCAGTAGCAAACCGATGGAAACTCGAAGTCGCCGTCGTATTCATCGTCGCTACCGTCCCTGTAGCCGTCCGGGACGAATAATTCGAACTCGCGTTAGACGTCGTCCGCGACGCCAAAGCAAGACCAAATTGGCCTGCTTCCCGCGGTGGCGGTGCCTCAGACAGCGTGGGACTTGCCGCTATGGGAAACCAAGCCTTCGAGCCTTGTTCTGAAGAGTGTCGAGCGGTAGGAGTAGATGTGGGGGAATGCGTAGTCGAGCCGGACGGCAGGGGCTCGGACGTTCGGCGAATAGATGGGGCGCACAATAGAGGGGAATGATCGCAGGAAAGCGGTAGATAAGGTGAAGGCGGGCGTGATGAGGTAGCGGTAGCGAGTGAGGTATAAGTGGGGGAGAAGAGAGCCGAAGCGTTGGAAGAGGTGGAAGTCGCAGGAGAGGTCGGAGTGCAATTGTTTGGTACACGAATTGTTGTGGATTTGAATACTGTGGCATGTATCGGTTTGATGGGAGGTTCCAGAATGTCGATCGGCGCATCTTCGATGTTACTCAAGATCACCTGAGGTGTAGGTGGGGATGACGGTAGCGAGCGCCGACGGTCGCCGCTCGAAGGCGACGATGGATCGCCCGAACCGATTTGTGCCGTGTTTGATAAATCAAGGCTCTGGCTCCTTCGCCGTGTAGGTTGAAGTTTGAGTCGAAGCCTTCCATTCGACTTTAGTCGACGAACCGCCAAGGTATCGAGCGATTCTGAAACGGCAGCAGCTCCAATACGAATCCCCGACCAACCTCGTTTCGGTTCCAGCGAAGCAAAGACGTTTACCGGAGACAGACAGTATCCAGTACGCTCCTCGTAGGCATTTGGGTCGAAAGGAGGAATGAACAACGGCGAGTCGGAAAGGAAGCAGGCAGAAACGTCCATCTGCTACGCGGTACGTTTTGATCCTTCTGCGCACGTCAAACCAGTCAGTACCAGTTGCAATACCCAAATGAACCCCGCACCGACTTTTCTGACCCAAAAAAGATCCAATCCTGTGGATGGTATGGAAGGAGAAGGCGGCGCCAGCGTCGACTCGACTGTCCTTGCCGACCGGGATGGCTTGAGCGACTCAGTAAAGTGCTTCCGTTGATTCACAGACTGGCTTTCGATGTTCGAATGGATGTTGAGGTTCCAAACCGGGCGAACGAATAGCAAAAAAGTGCTTCTGTGTGTATCGCAGTCTGAGTATTGGGAATCAGGCTGCGAGTGCGTGTGTAAAAGAAATGTTCGATTCAGCTAGCTCAGCCTTGGTCTCCCGCCATTATCGCAGAAGAAGGTAAGCTTACGAAATTGCTGATCAGCACGCGGTACCTAACGAGCGTGAAAACGAAGAGGATGGGGTGCCGCCAAGAGGAGAGGCTGGGCTCTGTTGGTTTGTACGACACGAGCTCCTCCACTGCCCGCAACTCCTTTGGGTCCCAATAGCGCTCCTACCTCCTCACTCTGGGAGCCAGTCCGTGCGAGGAGGTTCCAGGTCACGGCCTAGCCGAGGAGCTCGAGGTTTCAAGCTGACTTCTTCCGGCGTCTCATTTACCGTCGACCTTCGCGACTGTCTAACACTAATTCGAAGCAGATGCGTTTCAATCTTGCACCCAACGGCCATTTGCTTGAACAAGGACGACATGATGCGAGCAGAGGGAAGGGAGAAGGTCGTGTTGCGGCAAGCGGTGTCGAGCAGGAGTTTGCGGGTGAACCGGGGAGTCGCGAAAGCGTGAACGTCCGTGCCGTACGGTGAATCGAGTCGAATGGAGAAGTTGTCGATGTTCCGGCTCCTGTATCCTCATTGTGCGGCAACTTGAGTTGTATCAGAGGGGAAGGAACGAGCGCAGGATGATCCAGCTGAATGCAACCTATACCCCTGGTTTATCACTTGGTCGAACTTTCCGTTTCATACTCGGTAATCCCTTCAATCCGATGTCTTCTGCGAATGAATAAATGCCATCCAGCTCTCTCGGCAAATAAATACAGAGTCATACGTTGATTGAAGGCGATTTTCCCCGCACTCGCAAGTAGTAGGAATCTCTGTTCAAACAATACATCCAAATTCCATTCAAGCATCCGTCCCCACTCCCGCAGCCAGACAAAGATTCCTCGGAGTGAAATGAACATTCAACACCGGAGTCCTTTTCGTGACCAACGTCGCCAACAAATCCGCACTGCCCGTCCGCCAAAAATCAACATCAGCTCCTCGACACTCGACCAAACCAGAAGAAGAAGGAAACCACCACTGACCTCTCCCTATCTCTCTCCACTCCCCCACTCTTCACCCC
>JASZXU010000300.1:0-26111 GCA_035521515.1 Phenoliferia sp. Uapishka_3 | reverse complement strand
AAGAGACAGCACCAAGCGACCTTTACATCATCAAATGAAAGAGGTTCGAATCGGATTAGCGATCAAAGAATCAGAGAGCCACATTAAATCAGAGGATCAAGTGTGCTCACTTCAAAAACGAGCAAAGAATCCGCCTCCCTAAAAGTACTCGATCCCTTCGCGAGTGCTTTCTCGAGTATTTCGATCGCGGATCCAACGTCGTTTTTCATTCGGTACAGCTTGGCTCCTGGATTCAGCCGGAAATTGAAAGAACGGGTGAGCATAGTGGGAGGGGAGAGGGAAAGCGATGAAAAGGGAATGGAAGGAGGGCAGGAAGAGGGATAGGGACGGGGAGGGGACGAACGGTTGAGAACCCATAAAGTTCCATCTGGGAATTTGGCCGTGACTCGAGCTAGGATGATGGAAGTTTGTCGGATTAGGTAGGATTCTTCGGCTTGCCAGCCGGACACTGTCGGCGTTTATGATCATTTCGTTAGTCTTGTTTGCCGGAGAGAAGAATGGTTCAAGGGTTCAAGGGTTCAAGGGTTCAAGAGAGAGGAGGCGCACTGAGAAGGATAATTCCATAATATGTCACCAAGCTGAGTGACGCGAAGTACCTGCGAGGGTAGGAATTTGCTCAGTGTTAGGTGGAGAGAGCGAGTAGGTAAGGGAAGGGATAGATCAACTAACCCATGAACGTCATCCCCGGTGCTAGAAGCGACAGTGAGGAGTTTCAAAGCGATTGTTCGATTCGAGTTCGAGAATCCAAACCAAGATATCAACTTTCTCATTTTTGGCCTGCACACAATGCACCTCAGTCTCTCAATCTCAGACTCCCAAAAAATGAAGAGAGAAAAACCACTAACGGCAACAACGAGAAAATCAATCCGAACAACCCAAATCCATAAGCCGCTCCCGAAATGACCAGCGTTGTCAATGGATCCCCCGCCCAGAGCGGCTCCGGAACGATCTGTCCCTGCTCGTCTTCCAACGTCATCTTTCCCAGCCCGAGTCCTTCTCCGTCGTTTTCTAGCGACCCCTGTCTAGAAACGCTCCTCGAATTAGGCGCTGTCGACGCTATCTCTTGCTCGCCGTTCATCGGAAGTTGCGAAGTCGAAGGAGTAGGAAGAGCTGAAGTCGAACTCGAATGACGAATGGAGTTCGCCGAAACCAGCGCAGAAACAGCTGGAAGTTTTTTGGTCGACCAACCCGAAAAGAGGGATCCGTGAGTCGAGGCAGAGGAGGAGGTGGGGGAATCTTGTGATTTCTGATAATGCTCGTTTAAGTTCGTGATAATTGTGGAAATGGAATCGTGGGAGGTTATGGGGATAGGAAAGACTGTTTTGTAGGCTGAGGAGAAACCTTTATAGGCTCGATTGAGTTTGTAGATTGCCTTGGTGGGGTGACGGGGATAGGGGACGGAGAGTCAGTGCGACCTCCCGGGCAAGAGCGCTAGATCGGGCGCACCTTCATAAATTCTAGGTATGACTCTGTGAGGATGTGGCAGAGTGCTTGGGAGATTACGGCGTCTGCTACGAGGATCTGGCGATTCGAGTGAATTAGCCCAAGCGCTCGGTCGAGTAGTGTTTGTTCGACTTGCCTTGTATTCCGTCCCAGGTGGATAAACAGTAGCCGGTTCATTCTTCGCCCTGCTCCCCACCTTTCTATCAGCTCCCAGGCCCACCACCTCTCCAAGCTGACCCCACTCACCGTTTCTTAGCAGCAGCCTCATTAGCGACCACCTCCGCCTTCATCAGAGCATCCAAGCTAGCCAGTAGAGCACCATCCTCCTGACCCAAAGCAGCCTGAAGGAAGCCTGAAATTCCTATTCCGACGAGATGAAAGGGAGAGTTTGGCTCTGATGCAAACAGCTCGCGCGAGGAGGGGAGATGGTTGTTTAGCAAAAGGTCAAAGCCGAGAGTCGCATGCTTGATCAAGTCCGCCTGTGACTTGAGTGTGTCCGGCATGGTGCTGGAGGTGGTGGAGGGCTGAGGAAGGGCAACGTGAATCGGCATCCGACGACGACGACAAAAACGCTGCGGACGTTCGGTCTCGCCGTTTCGTATGCGCTTTTCGCTCCTTGATCGCGCCCACCTCTTCCGACTTCTCATAACATCAGCATAACATTGGCAAACCACACGCCCAGCATCAACCTGTGCGCCACTTGCCACTATCGCCCTTCCGCTCGCGCGCTTTGTTCTCGTCCTCTCCTCATGACGTAGCGCGCACGCAAACCAAGACGCAAATGGACGACTTTGAACAGCTCGACATGGACGATGAGCAGGATGGGGTGCTGCACCCAAGTGTAGAGGCAGTGGAGCTAGAACTACACCTGGATGAGTCGGATGATGACTGGGAGATGTCACTCAAAGACCTCGACGAGCCGCAAGAACAACAATCTCCAGCGCGCAGTCTCGCCCACATTGCTCGCAAACGACAATCTTTACATCAAGGAGATATCTCTCCTGCCCCTGCCCTCCATCCTTCCGCAACACAAACGCCCAGTCCAAAACGACAACGCGCGCGCTCCCCTCCTCCTCCACCTTCTCCCGTCTCGTCCATCCCACAGCTTCCCACTCCCTCGCCTGAACCAGAAATATCTCAAGCAGAGATGGACAGATTTCTCGGATTCGTTCCAGATCCTGTGCCAGTCCCCGTCGTCGTTGGGGTTGCAGCAGCACTCGTCCCACCTGCATCCCCGGCTAGGCTAACAGCTGCAGAGAAGGGCAAGGGGAGAGAGAAGGTTACGGGGAAGAGCGCAATGGTCGCGCTCCAGGTCCCAGCTGTCGTAACTACAGCACCTCTAAAACGCCGCGTCTTTACCGACCCCCCGTCCCCAATACATCAACTCACTCAAATCAGTCTTTTGTCGCCTTCTGGATCTGGAGAACCTATCAGCAGAGAAGAGAAGAGGTTCGCCTTCCGTTTCTCTCTCGCCATCTCTCTCGCGATACCGAGTAACTTGAGGCGTTCGCTGACTTTGGGGGTCTCGCAGGCTAGCAATCATCAAAGAGCTCCAACTCATCACGCTGTCCGTCCTCACCCAACTCGTCGACTCTACTTTTCTTCCTCCTACACTTCCCCCAAACCAAAAAGGGAACGCGGATAGTGATGCGCTTCCGCGAGCGAAGGCGATTGTGGTCCTTGCGAAGCGTACTGGCGGGAGGAGCTCGAATGCGGATGCGGATGCGGATGAGGAAGATATTGAGGTGGCGAGTACTAGAGTATCGATGTTTCCGAGAAAGACGGGGAATACAAATACGAATCTGAATGGGGGAAATTTTGGTGAGTCTTGCTTTCCCTCCCGCCTACCCTCGCTCCCTCCCTACCGCCCTTCCTCACTCGCTCAGGTTTGAACTATAAGCTAATCTTCTGTGACTTTCAACCGGAAAGCTGCACTCTTCAAGACTATAGAACTAATCCTAGATGGACTCCTCACCAAGACAGTCTCCACCAAAAGAGATTTATATTACCGAGCAGTCAAGATCTTCCTCAAGCAGTCTCGAGTAGATTCGGTGAGCTTAATTTCTCACTCGAGTTCTTCCAGTGTTTGAGCAAAGAATTCTTTCCCGCCTTTATGCAGATCATAGAAGACCTCGCAGCAACTCTCCGAGTCCGTCGAGAGGATCTCAATATCGTAGCAGCTCCAAAAGGACTTTTTGGCGGCTTCATCCAAATATATACTAGAGATGGGAAATGTGTTGTACCTGGAGAGCTCGTACGTAATACTCGCATCTTTCGTGCCAGACTCGTGGACTGACGAAACGTGTCGAATATTTGTATGGGCAGGGTGCCCTCATTCCTCCTTCAGTAGCTATCGAAAGAATCGCTTGTGATAACGTCAAGTGGGTTCTAGTGATCGAGAAAGAGGTTAGTCTGCTCTCTCCTCCCTTCGCCGTCTCCCCAAGCCTTACAAAATCGAAAACCCCTCTCCCTCCTCAACTCAGGCCGTTTTCCAATCCCTCTGCACCCCTTCCTTTCTCTCAAACACTCTCCCCGCGCTCCCCGGCGTCCTTCTCACAGGGAAAGGTTATCCCGATCTTTCAACCCGCGAACTCCTCCACACTCTCTCCACCACCTACCCATCCTTACCACTCCTCTGTCTAGTCGATTCAGATCCTCACGGATTGGAAATACTCTCGACCTATAAATTTGGCTCGGCAGGAATGAAACACGATGTGAGGAATCTAGCGGTGGGAGGGTTGGAGTGGATTGGGGTTAAGGGCACGGAGTGGGATGTGCTTGGGGTGGGGAGAGAGGAGTTGTTAGGATTGACGCAGGGGGATAGGAAGAAAGCTTTGAAGATTCTGGAGAGGAAAGAGTGCCCTGAGGAGTGGAGGTGAGTGCCCTTTCGCTGCATCTTTTCCTTTCCTTTCCTTTCCTTTCTCCAACCCACCCCACTTCACTTCGTTTCTCGCTCCCCGTTTCTCCATCGGCTGCTCCATGGCTTTCTTCCCTCCTATTGCTATAATCTCTGCCTTGAATTGACGGGAGTTCCCGAAATGCCGTTCATACTGATGAACCCGATTCCGCTCACCTCCTCTCCCCTCTATGACGGTTACAACCCCAGACGAGAACTCTCCTACATGCTTCATCTTCAGCGCAAAGCCGAGATTCAAGTTTTGTCTACGATCCCTTCGACGCCTTCGGGAAATGCTGGTGGAGGTCCAACGCCGCCTTTATTTGAGTATTTGAGGAGGAAGATTGAGGAGGTATGTGGGAGGAGTTGAGTTGGAGGGTTCTCTGTGCCGTTCGATCGTTGTTGTAATGCATCAGCTTTGTGATTGCTCTCTATCTGGGCCAGCATGGTGTGACGGGAAGAGAGCACAGCGCCTTGGAGGCCAAAATCGTGCAGGCGACTTCGCGTCCATGGCTTTGGAATCTGGATCCTACGACAGTCGAGTTGAATTCGTTAGATTGACAGCAGAATCTTGACCCGCTTTGATATTGTGTGCTCTACATCCAGTTCCAGTGTTGAAGCTACCAAAGCAGATCAATTTTCGAAAGACCGACGAGACCAGTTGCGGAAAATTTGCTCGACTTCGGACTCAAAAGGTCGGTTCGCGAGCCGCAAAGAGAAATTGTAGATCTGGAGAAGGAAGGATCTCGTGGACAGCAAAATAAGCGTGAGCCTCTATAAGCTCGCGGTAGAAGGTCTGGCGAGAAACGGTCGCCTTGGGAGGGAGTCGACAGTGGAGTTGGCGGGCCCGCGAGCAGAGCTTTTGGGCGCCTTCGTGTCAATCTGCTGTCAGTTTGACGACCTACCAGCATCTGGTCGAAAGGCGTCGAGAAACTTCAGCTTTGTCACTGTGTTGTATCTGTGCCTTCACGTTGTAGTGTGCGTGTGCGAAGAACTCCGAGTCCCAGGCTTCGTAAATTGCCTGTCCATCTCTAGACGAGCGCCCGGAACGCGTCAAAGTGAAAACGGCAAAAGGCCTCAAATTTTTAACATTGTCTATCGAAGAACGTGGGATATGGAAAGAGAAGAAGAAGCAACCAGGCGAGCTTCGCTAACCGATTAGGGTGCCAAAATTTACGACAGTGGAATACGTCGGAGTGCAGGTTCAGGAGCTGTAAAGTGGGAGATTATGACTTGTAGGTGGCAATGGAGTTGATCTTCCAGTAGGCTGAAGAGCGGGTGGATAATCAGCAGGGATGCAAAAAGTAGAAAGGAGGTGGGAGGTCTCACCATGCTTGAAGTCTTGTCCTTCCGCAGCGACGTAAGCCGCGCAAGTCGAGTAGCTTTGAATCAAATGAGAAGTGAGCACGAGTGGGTAATATCCGTAGGTTGAGGTCGACGTACCCAGTCTGCGAAGCGCACGACCCCGGAAGCACTTGTCCAGCGTAGCTCAAGTCATCGCTCCAGACACCTTCAGCCCAGTCACCTGAGAAAAGAATAGAATCCTCAGTCGTTGTAACTTGAACCGTTTTCTGAAAGTCACTCAGAAAGCTCACCACAAAGGTCCGTGTTGATAATCAGCTGAAGGTCCTTGAAGTAGTTCGAGATTGGAGAGCATCCACTCTCAGCGAGGTAGAGATCAGGTGTAGTCCACGAGGAAGGGTCTGGCGACTTGGAGATGATGTCGGAAGGGACGGCGTCGCGCTTGAAAGCCCAGATTTTGATACCGGAAGACGCGATCTCAGCGGCGTAGACACCACCGCCGTTAAAGTTGATTCCTTGCCCAGTCGAGTTGGTTTGAGAGGAGCGGATTCCACAGCCTTGGTCACTGTTTGCGTTGGCGTCACAATTGAGACCCGAGGACCCAGTGAGCATCTGTGTTCCCGTGTAGCCGCTTGTGCTGGTGGCGTTGAAACTGGTTAGGGTCCGTGCAATGTGGTGTTGGCTGAGGAGATGTTTCATACCCCATATAGCAGCCGGATCCAGAGTGAACGGACATGCTGGCGGTCGTTTCCAGTGAGACATACTACGTGCGAAGGCTTGAACGTCAGTACCGTCGCCCACACCCTTCTCATCACGAGAAGACAGAACAACGCACCTCGAGAATATCCACCTCGCCACTCGATGGCCAATCCTAATTGTCAAGCAGAAGATAAACGTCGTCAGTGTGGTGGCCGAACTGCACGCCGCCACCCGCTCGGGCGGACTGCGAAGCTGACGAAGTTTGGGATTGAAAATGCGTACCGGTCCGGTCATCCCTTTGCACGTTCCAGTGTAAGTGATACGTAGAGAGATATAGAAGTCGAGATGTATTTACAGATTGCAGGCCAGACACCGCAGACTTGAGGCTGACGCGCGATATCGAAGATAACTACGGCGCACAGAAGGGTCAGCTCGAGGCCCGCACAACAGGACAGGAGAGACTGACTTAGGTCTCCTACACCATAGCTTGTGTCGGTACTAGCCAATTTGATAGCCTTCCGCTGCCCAGAAACCGACTTGGTCTCTTCAACCCGCCTGTAGCCACTGCGAGTCAGCTTTCTGTTCCATGCGCGCAACGAGTGTAGACGCAAAGACTGACAAGTGAACGGCCTCATCTGACCCGATTCCAATCAGATCAGCCGACTTGGCATCTGACTCTGAAACGTCTGCAGGGAGCAAGAGAAAGTGTGAGCCCCAAAGTGTTTCGCTGGGCGGACAAAGGGGAGAGCTACACTGCGCCGAGCCTCCATTATCCTGTGAAGCTACTTGGAACTCGAAAGCGTTGAGGAGCTTCTGGCCTTGAAGGTAGCTCTGGAGTGTGTAGCTGCTTCGCTTCGCCTTGCTCTTGTGGGCCCATCGTTCGTGACCTGACCCAAGAACGGAAGAAGCTAAAAGAGTTGCTGCGACGAGACTGGCTCGCATTGTGGCGTGGGTGATGTGAAAGAAAGAGTGGTGAAGTGAAGGAACGTGTAGACCTTGTCAAAAGGCTAAGCAGGGAGTCGAAGTTGAAGAGAAGCGAGCCGGAGAAGAAAGTTTGTGAGAAGAAGAGGAGATTGAAACGCGCTCATCACAAGAACTGCGACGAGGACCGTGCGCGCGGGCGCCGGCAGACAAACCCAGGCCGCTGTCAACCATCTCCTTACGCCAAAACAACAAAGCGCCATAAGAAGCCAAGTCTGCCTCCTCTCCCCTACTCCTGAGCTCACTATGTATGAAGCGCCCGGCGCGTCGACAGCAAGTTTCATCGATGCGCTCATTCGCGCGTCGCGGCTGAGTCTCCTTCCGGAGCGCTGACGTTCTGACATGGAGACGAAGCTCACAAATACATCTTGCCCATAAGTAAAGGTCTACATATCCTTCAACCTGATAATATGAGGCCCAACCTTTGCCTACAACAAGGAGGTGAAAAGTGAAAAATATGGTAAACTCATTTGAAACGCCACTGCGAAGCGCCATCAGGAGGTAAGGCGCCAGACTCACCTCGTAAACTCTTCCAACATCAGGAGCTCAAGCCTTACTCGTCTCAGATTCCGGAATGACATTCTGACTCCCTTGCCGAAAGAGCATCTTCTTCGTTTCGCCTTCGCCGATATGTCGAGACTCCGACACCAAGTCCCGGTCGCCGACCAGTCTTGACGTGACTGCAAGCACAGCCTTTGCGTCTGTTATGGAAACGAATCGAGGCTTCACGACGTCGCAACTGAGATCTGCGCCGGCCGAAAGCGAACGGTAAGCGACTGCTCCACTCGCGGGTCCCTTCACCATGTTGCGCAATAAAGGAGGGCACGAAAGGGTCTTGAGCTTACAGTGCTGCATACTAGAATCGTATTCCTCACTTCGGGTCTGGCAGTTGGGGCATCTGTTTGTCGGACAGAGATCAGCGACTGCTTGTTGGGTCCGCGAACTAAGTCTGGCAGCTGGAGTCAGACGTACATGTAATAGACCATGACTTCCGTCTCCCTCTTCTGGTAGTACCGCGATCGCTCTCAAGCTTTGTAGCTCTCAGCAAAGAGCAGGAGAAAGCAAAGACTGCCAGATGTAGGGATATCAGAAGCGGCTTCAAGGCGCGATCCGATGAACCCTTTCAAGCCACTGAGACAAGTCTGAAGCGAAAGACTTTTGGTCCAGAGCTGATGCCTGAGGTAAAGGTATGTATGTGTGGGATGCTGTGGATGGGAAGAGAAAAAAGGTGAGGCAGCGGAAGAGCTGAGATGAGGAGTGTGCCCTTGGAGACGGTGACGTAGCGTGCACATGCTTCCAGCCGCCAAATTCAAGAAATGAGACCCTCAATGCATTACGTACAGATCAAGGTTTGGTTTTCTTAGGCTCTCCACCACCCTCCAACAATCCCGAGGCTGGTCGTTTCTGATTGTCCCCGAGCTTCGCTTTCGCTTTTCTCCCCCTCCCCTCGAACTCGGCCTCGAGGTGCTCCTTCAATTTCGGTATGTTCTTGAACTCTTCGCCGGTGTAGATTGACACAAGAGGCTCCTTGAGAATCGTTTCGTAGAAAGAGGGAGATGCCTGGATTGGGTATCAGCAAAGCAAGCATGCGAAGGCGTCGTAGGTGGAAAAGCTTTTCACGAACCTTAGGAACGCTGCCCTCTTGCACTTGCGCGATGACTTCGTCGAGGTGGAGGAAGAAACCGAGCTTGGGATGGAAAGAGTTGTAATGTCTGGCGTGAAGGTTGAGCTCTTGCACGGCCGTCACGACAATCTGCTGGCTCACTTTTTGTTCTTGAGCTTCGGCGAGATCAAGTCACTAGGGGGCCTTGGGATTAATTGTGGGTTCTCTTCATAGGAAAGGGGTACAAGCTCACGTCGAAATTACATGTAGATGAACATGCCTAATCGTGTTGTGAGTCGTTAGTCAAAGGAAAGTACCGGTACACAAGGACACACCTCATACTCTCGGAAGCGTGAAACCCTATCGAGCAGCCCCAAACCCACCCATCCTCCTTCAACATCTCGTCCTCAATCATTTTCTGTTCCTTGCCATCAGCTAAGGAAACTATGAATGATCAGTTGTAGTTGTTCGCACCTTCACCTTCTCCGAGGACGTCTTCAGTGCCGTCAGGACTTCGAGCGCATGAGGTGACTTGAGCAACGCCGAAAGCGAAACTAGATCCTTCGACGGGACTTTAGATGTGACGAGGGCATCCTTTGTGGGAGAGAGATTGAAGGGATCTCGCGCTGGAGCGGACAGAGCATAGGTAAAATTCAACTCGGGTGGCTCTTCGAGCTTGGAGGACAGGGAGTTGTTTGACGCACGCATAACTAAAAAATGATATTTCGCTTTCTCGTATCCGTCAAATATAGTCAATCTGAGTTGAGTATTCAGCAAGGCTTCAAAGTTTGAGTTACTTCGCTCACGTGTGGTCGTCTGAGGAGAGGAAGACGCCAGAGGGAATACTCGCGCGCGGATCCTGCTCAAATCCAGTCAGTATCTTCTGTTTCAAGTATAAAGCAGTATCGTACCTTCTGCCGAGCATAACCCTCCAGTACCGAGTTCCAGCTCGCCATTTTGCCGACAGGCCAAGGCTGAAATCGCGCGCGCAAGCTCTGTTGGGTCTGTAGGACGCTTGAAGCGCCAAATCTGGCGAACAATGCAGCTGGCTGGTGGAAAGTGTTCTGAATGGTTGGGAGCGCTGGGTGCTATCACAGCGTCTGTGGCGGGAGCCAAGATGGCCGGACCAAATTATCGGACTTGGTGACCGCCGCATTATTCTTGACCTTTCGCATCAGTGGAAGCCCACACTCGACATATGATGGCCTCTCAGGGTGGAGAGCCGCTCGAGGTGCTTCCGCTGAGCACGATGAACCTAAGTCTATTCACGCAACTCCATCCCGCCAACGCGCGCTCGACAGTCAAGCTCCACCTCCACGACCAGCGGGATCGCACCTACCCCATCAAAGAACTCGAGAATACCTCCACTCCCACCCCTTCTATCCATCCCGTACCGCCCTTAGCGCTTCGACCAGGAGCACCCGACCCCGCTGCCGTCAACAACACGGACACGGCGCTCATTCTTCATCAGGACGACGAGCCGGAGGGCAGCAACTCTTGGAAGCCAAAAGGAGACGACTTTGGAGCAGGAGAGAGAAAGAGGGACAGGGATGCCGAGGCTGAGCCCCCGAGGAAACGAGCCTCTGTTGTTGCGGCCATGCGAGGACGCAACTCGTCGCAGCCGATTGGGTCTGAGGTTCCGACGCGGGGAGTCCCAGGAAATGTCAGGAGCTCGGGGAAGGGCCAAAAGGAACGCGTGGAAGACCGGACGTTGCTTCGGCCAAGCAGTCCCATCTTGGTCGCGAGAGCTGAGGCGAGGGAAGCCAAGGAGGCGCAGGAGGCAAGAGTGGAGATGTCGGAAAAGAAGAAGGGAAAGCAACGAGAAGAGGACCTGCTATCTGAGAAGCAGGAACCTAATGCGAAGCGCAAGACGAAGACCTCAGGAGCCGTGCCCGCAAAGACCACCACCCACCGCGACTCACGCCGTATGGAGGGGACCTTCGAGAGTGATGAGGATGAAGAACACGTCGCTCGTAAGTGTCTCCACCCTCGGGGGTGTAGTATGAACTAAGGCTGAATTAGAGCTCACAGGTTTAGAGGCTCGACGCCAGCGTCGTCTCGCGAAAGCGCTCATCGTCAAAGACCGGACCCAGTCTGCCACCACGACGGGCCAAGCTGCTGCATCGAAATTGAAGTCTGCTTCTAAATCCCGCGCGAAGGAGGAGAAGAAGAAGAAGAAACGCGATGAGGATGGATCAGAGGACGTCGAGTCGAGTGTCGATAGTCGAAGCGCTGGCCGCAAGAAGCGCAAGGTATCAACTGCCGAGACCAACAAGCTTCTCCAAAATACCCAGAAGGCCCCGAACGTGTCGGGCTCACGTCTAACGGTACGTCTAGCACAAATTCTGCCTTGACCGTTTTCTCAGACGTCCACCTCCTAGATTCGACCAGCCATCAAACTTGGTTTCTTTCACAAAGGGGCGGCCTCGGCTCGCACCAAAACCAAAATTGGCACCAAACGTCATTAGTCGATTATTTTGCGGGCAAAACGGTCCCTGACACCATCTTGCTTTCGTAGTCCCCGATCTCGCCTTCTCCGAGCTCAGCTTTCTGAACGCCCCTCGCCGAAAGCCTCCCTCGTCGGATGACTCTTCATCCTCTCCATCATCCTCTTCTTCCGATCCAGAGTCGCTCGCTCCGAAAAAGCAGCGCAAGCCAACGCGGAAAGGCGACGCCCTTCAAACTGTCATCACTTACGGGAAGCGAAAGAGGCGGAGCAAGCATGCTTCTAAATATTTTGAGGAAGAAGAGCCCAAAGCAGCTCAACCGCGAGCGCCGTCTCCGAGAAAGTCTAAGAGAAAGGCTGCTCTCGAAACGTCCGAAGCCAGCTCTCCGCCGCGTCCTCGCAAGCCTGATAAAGAAAAAGGCCGTTCTAAGCCTCACAAGAAACCGCCTTCGCCCAAAGCTTCTCGCTTCGTCATCCCACCGTCTCCTCCTCCCCGTCCCAGCGAGCACTCGTCTCAGCAACCAGCACCCTCCGTCGCGCACGAACGCTCCTCTCAACATTCAGCGCACTCTCTAGCGCAGCGCAGGATATCGCCATCCTCATCTCTCGAAAGAGTACAACCCGAGCCCTTCATAGACACATCAAATCTTTGGCCATTTCAAGCTCCGAACGCTCGACGAGAACCTACGCCTTCCGCCACACTCTCCTATCGAGCCGCCTCTCCTTCGTCCTCAAACATTGACCTCGAGCGCCTCATCGAAGCTTGCCTCGAAGGACGTCTGCCGAGTCTGACTAACTATCGCATCGAGGAAGACCGCGAACCTGCTGGTCCTGCGGAGCAAGCTCGGAGCTGGGTCGCAGAAAGTCAAGTCGAAGAAAACGAGCTCGGCTGGATCTCAAGTCAAGCGCAAGAGGCAGAGAATCTCGATGTCGAAACTATGCAGGACGGCTTCATGGGGCATCCGACACTCTTCGACCACGACTTCGATGCTTCGTTCGATGTCGCCCATAGCCCCGAGATTGGGCGAGGCCAGGGCAGAAAAGACTCGGATTTTTATTTCGACAACAATGATGGCGTGCCAGATCCTTTCGGGAACTTTCGCCGTGCGATGGATTACAGGCCTCCAAGCTTGTTCGACGACGACGGGCACCAAGGCGCTCCTAGCGTTGGCTCTTGGCAAACGCGATCTTATGCAAGCTTCGACCGAGCGAGTGAAACGGGAGATGTGGTTGGTGGTTGGGATACCAGCTGGAACGCACCTGGTGGCATTGCGAGGACGGTATCCCGGAATCGAGTCGTTCAGCATGAGCGCGAGGAGTTCGGAGGAGCGTCTCGCACTCCCGACGCATTCGGTTTCACCCCTGCGTTCAGTCGTCTACGACAAGATACTGAAACATCCGGGCGAGGAGAAGTTGAGACGACGGACACCTCTGCATTCCGCCGCGCTATGACGAGCCATTGGTACCGTTCAAAACCCTGAATGCCGAGTACACAATCGAATCTTGAAATCAGTGCCTTTTCTTGGGACTGCAGAACTTGGACCGATCTTTGGAATTGCTATAATCCCTTCCTTGCCGATTCTGGGAAGGGAGTTGCCTTGCCATCTTGTTTACCCCTCCTCCCTTCCAGAGGGAGGCGAAGGCTATCTTGCATTTCCATGAAACGCGGATGGATATCAACCGCTGCCGACGAGATAAAGCAGAAGGCAGGATGCAGTTACGAGGGATTCGTCATTGGAGGCAGGCGTGCTCGAATCCAGACTTCAGAACAAATAGTAAGGTGAGTACGCGGAGTAGGTCTCGCGCCTCAGTGTGGCGTCATGGACTCCAAAGTTTAATAGCGGCGCCCGGGGCCCCAAGAGATAAGTAAGCCTCCTTCATCAGAAAAATCCTTGAATATCTGGAAGTCCAGCAGCAACAGAGTCCTATTGAGCATTAGAATTCCAAGCAGCCTCGCGAACAGAGTGAAGAGTATGACACTTCCTATTGATTTTCTTTCTCTACAAAAGCTCGTGAAAAGAGAAGAGGAATATGTCTCAGGTCGCCCCTCAACCGACCCCACAAAGTTGGGCTCCAGTTCCCCCGTCAGAAGCTCCTGTCATCCTTGGTGAGAAGCGGAAAACAACAAGCAGCTGACCCCTCTCCCTTCTTCCTTATCCCCTTCTTCTTTCCTTCCCCGTCACCTTTCTCTCTTTCTCCTCGCCGCGACAGTCGATACTCCAGCAAGTCGCCACTATCAGCTCCAATCCTCGACGTCACCAGAAGCCGAGTCACAGGATGCAGAAGACGACGCGCTCGCAATTTGTGCAAAAGCTTCACGAGTGAGTCTTCACATTATACACGTCCATAATCTTCCTGACACGTCACTTTCAGGACCCTCCAGCGAGGCGAGTACTTGCAGGACTTCCGCTGGTGCACCCCCGACACTTTCGAGATAACCGTGGACGATGTGCGTGCGCGCCGAGCTCTTTCTCCCTCTTGGGACTTCAGGAGGTAAGCTTTCCAGCTCTAATTGCCGTGTTTACTTGCCTAACCTCCCCGCCGCTTCTAGCTTGAGCAGTTTTATTCGCCAGCTGTCGTACTATGGGTGAGTCCGCGCAATCAGCTGCTTCGTGTTGTGGAGGGAGGCGGTGCAGTCGCGTGCTTGGAGCTGACTCCCTCTCGCGAATCTCGGCTCTTATCATCAGATTCAAGCGACTTTCAGATCGTAGGCGATCAGTCGAACGTCGCACTGGAGCTGGGTCACCATACATAGTCTTCGCGTGAGCATGACTTCGTCGTCCACACTTTCAATTTCAAAAGGCCCTAACTGTCACTCTCCTGAATAGTCACCCATCAGGATTCTTCATTCAAGACGACGCTTCGCAACTCGACCGCATCGTTCGCAAGACTCGCGCTCGCAAGGCTTCAGGGGCTGCCAGCAGTCGTCGCAAGAGTTCAGAGACTTCGTCGGAGCGCTCTCAATCACCATCTCGCGAGCACCTCCAAGAAGATGACGAGGATCAATACCAAAACGAGATTCAGTCGCACCAGTCCGACCTACGCAGTCACGCCTGGGCGCCACCACCACAACACCCTGGATCTTCGAGTGCTGGTCGTCAGAAGCCGAGTCTTCACCTCCACCTCCAAAATGACAACTTCAGCCATGGAGTGCACCAAAGCTCTTGGGGTAGTAGGACTTCACCGTACCCAACCCCCCTTCGCGCCCCTTCCCCCGTGTATTCCACTTCCGGTCAAGAGCACGGCTTCTATTCCAACGAGCCTCCCTCCTCGTTCTATCAGCACGCTCCATACCCAAATCACCCTCACGACGCCTACTCGCACAATGGGAGCGCTGAGAGTTTGGAGATCCCCCACCACCACTCGTCGCCACATCACCCTTCCGACACCCTTCACGTCGGCGCCGTCGCGATTCCTCCTTCGCCAACCGACTCGCAATCTTATGGGTCTCTCTCTCCTCGCAATTCTGAGCCAGAAGATCTCTCTTCTCACTACGATTCAACTTCGGGACGCTCGAATCACGCGTACTACGACGTCAAGCGCGAAGGCGACGTCGGAGGACGTGACGCTTACTACGCCGGGATGCACCCCACCGCTTACGGTCGATGAAGACTGGGGAAATCTTTCGTGATTTAAAAATAACTACTTGTTGATATGGACAGCTGGGCGAATCCGAGTTGGAGAGGTCGGCGCTTGCGCTTATGCAGTGTTTTTGGACCCAGCTTGGCTTTCGAGTTTATTATTAGTACCGTGTTTAGCTTATGTACCCTCCCTACCCGCATGCATTTGTTACAGAGCATAACCACCAAAACTGACCACGAAATGGAATTCGAAGAAGTCATCAGTGAAAATCTGCCTTTTTGGTCTTGCCCCTTTCCGAGTCAACAGCTTGTATCGCGCTGGCCATGTACGGAAATCAAGTATCTACGCAAGAAGCACAGGGGAGTAACTGAATTGCACGGTTCAACTATGTAGTACGAAGCATGTGAAGGTGCACAGAAGCCAGAGGGCAGTCCACAGACGAGACTTCTCAAGCCTTTGACTCAGTAAGGTCTTTTCCGACGACTGTAGATAAGGTAAAGATTGGTGAGGGTCGGATCACACCGATTGATCTGTGTGGGACCACTTACTGTCGTGCACATCCTTTCCGTCCTTGACGCCAGAGTGGATTTTACTCAGCAAGCGTTCGAAGCCGTCAAGTCCTGACGGGAGTCGAAGTCATTAGTACGCCATCCGAGCGTACAGAATAGATGATGAGCTTGCCTCGGTCAAGCTCCTTGAGGGGAGGGCCGAAGCTGAGGCGAATAAAGTGGTGGCAGGGGGAGTCGAAAAGATTGCGGCGGTGAGACTGAGAGGTAAAGTATCAGTTTCCGATCTCAAAATTTTGACTTAATTTTCCTATAGATACTGGGTTGATATCGAAGAAGATCCCAGGAACTTTGATTGAAAGAAGAAGAAAGTTGTGTTTCAGTGGGCATAGGTATGGTTCGAGACGTTCCTCGCGGAAGCTAAGACTGAACTCACCAACGATAACCTTCTCCTTCAAAAGCTCCTCGAAGAAGACCAGACCAGAGTTGAGTGGCGACGGTAGCTGACTGAGGTCGAGCCAGATCTGGTAGAAGAGTCTTGTCTTACGCAACCGAAGAAAATCAAAGTAACGTGAGCGAACTCACGTAAAAAGTAGATGTAGGAGGAGTGTGGACCTTGAGGCCAATCTTTTCGAGCCTAGCGAGTACATGATCCCTCTTCATCTTGAAGTGGCGCTGGAGAGCGATACGATCCTGCTTGACCCGCTCAAGCTCTAGAAGCGGTAAAGCTGCGACTTGCAGGACGTGATTCGCTGACGAAGGAACTCAAGTCAACCTCGTTACGAGTGGAGACTCGCGCGATGTGAGAGAATTTACCTCCGCCGTCGAGACTACCGCCGGCTTGAGAGAGCGCGTTGATGAGTGGCTTAGGTCCAAGAACCCACTGGAAATCAATAGTCAGCATTGTTCTTCATATATCTACTGAATTCCCGATTCATGACTCACGCAGCAACGCCATCCAGGCAAACGCCAGTTCTTGGTCAAGCCACTGCGAATTCCCCCGCGTCAGCGTATTTCTCAGAAAACAACAAAAGCGAGCCCCGTACTCAATGATGACAACGTTGTCCTTGTTTACGTCCTTGACATATTCAGCCGCACTGACACTTGCCCCCTCCCCAAGGTCGTAGATGTAGTGACTGTAGAACTGTCGTCGAGGGTGAGCGTTCATTATCTCGAGGCTAGGCCGAGCCTCACCTCATCGAGAACCATCGTAGTCCCATTCTCCGAGATGTCAACGAGCTCTTGGAGTTCTTTTCCGTGGATGACTTGACCTTCAGGTAAATTTTTTAGTCAGCAGAGAGCCAAATCAGAAGCTGTCCGAGCTGCACCTGTCGGGTTCCTTGGGTTGGACGCGACAATGACCTGCACCGAGTGGAATTTAGTGGAGAGTGGCGCTTTGGATTTGAAGATTGAACGTACGGATAGGCCTTGCTCGCTGATATTTCTGCGAAGCTTGTCGACATTCAGATGGTAAGCGTCTTCCGCTGGTAACGTAGTAGGGATTGCCACCAGACGCCTAGAACGAATTCAAAATCAGCTTCTATGATAATCGTTTTCTCATCAGGTGAAAGTACAGACCTGAAGCTAGTGAGCATCTACTCAGAACAGTCAGCATTCGTAGTGCGAGGGCATGGAGAGAGAAAGAAAAAGGTTCACTTGGTCATCTTTGGGTGGAAAGCTGGACATCAGTACCCAGTATATGAAAAAATGCTGCTAAGCTTACAAGCAGTGTACTCGGGAACTTGGTAACTGACGAAAACATCCGAGATGACGGAGGCAACGCGCGTGAGTCCCGCACGTCCGCCAGGGACTATACAAACCTGTTGCATGTACAAGTGTTAGCATATTTGGGCCTGAAAAAGCTTGGAAGACACTTGCGTTATCCTTGGTGTATTGGCTACGTCAGAAAGGGGTTAACGCGAAGCCCGGATGAAAGTCGAAGGTTTGTCAGATGATACCTCTCTTTTCCGACCCGGTACCTACATCATACGATAATCAGAGTCCTTCATATTGGGCTACATTATGCTCGGACTCACTGCTGGTTGTAAAGCTTCGCTACGGCCTCACGGAAGGCGACGACACCATTTGCGGGCGCGTACAAAACATCGGGGGTCTTTAGTTGAAGGCGCCTTCACAGAAAACATAAGTCTCGCACCTCATTTATTCCAGGTCCCATAGCTGCAAGGTCGATAATACCGGGGCGTGGGGATCCATCGGGAAGAGGTCCAACCTTCAAAGTCGGGAGGGTGAGCCATCAAAGCCAGAAAAAGGAACGGAAAAGACACCTTACCTCGGGAGCACCTTGTCCGAAGTTAGCCCACCTTTATAACGACAAAAGACGTGAGCTACACACGGAAAAAGCTCCGCCACTCTGGCAACCCCTTACTCTTCATTGTCAAATGTCCACCCGTTCGCGGTAGCTAATGCCCGAAAATGATCAGCCGAAACGTCCAGAAAAGTTGAGAAAAAAAAACGACTTACCCCTCTCACTACAGTAGAGAACCCCGGTCGAGCCAGGGCTGGTGACGCCCGGCAGTTGCGGGTGTTCTGGAGCTTCCGATGCAGGTTCGTCTTTGCGCTGGTGACCAGGGACCTTGCGAAAAAGCTTGTGTGCCTCAGAATCGTCCTCATCTAGAGTGTTAAGTAATTGTGAGTGGCCGGGATCAGCAAGGGGATGGAGCGCGTGGATCGAGTGACGACTCGCGAGTGACGTTCTGGCCTGTGGTCGACGCAAGGTGAGCCCAGGAGGGAGAAGCTTCTTTTTGGGACATTGGTAACCGATTGCAGCAAGTCGAAGTCGAAGGAGGTGGGAAGTCCGCCGTCGGTGCGAGAGCAGATCTGGCTCGAAATAGAAACAAAACCGCCTCTCGGAAGTGGGGGCGACATAGGGGCTGTGGTAACACAATCTCACAGTTTGGGATTTTCTTTCATCACCACGAAACGTGCATGGTGAGCGACTACGATGCGTTGCAGGCCATCTTCGACTCGGTGGCGAATGGGACCTTCAACGAAGAACCCTTCGAGCGGCCTTGCGTGAAGCCGTGGCAACCTCCAACGCGTCCATGGACCGAGATCGACCTTGAGGCCATGGCAGACTCTACGAATCACACCTTGGACTTCACTGTCGTCGTTCCTCCTCCAGTCAAGGTCCGGTCAAACGCTTCACCCAAACCGTCAAAGAAGCAGAGCGCACCGACCACCTCGAAAGCTCCCTTACCCAAGCAGTCGGCCTCAATTCCTCGTCCTTCGATAGCATCTTCGAGCACCAGTGTCGCCAAACCAACAAGCACGAAAGCCCAGAAGCGACCGAGACCTATCATCAACAGCTCTGGAGAGTCGTCTGCCGAAGAAGTCGTTGTTATTCAGAAAGCGCGCGCGGGAGAGGTCAGCAATGGAAGAAAGGTTGACAAGGGGAAAGGCAAGGAGAAAGAGGAGCAGCCCAAGGTGTCGAAGAAGGGAAAAGAACGCGAAGTCGAGCCTTCATCTAGAAACGAGCGCCCCAGTGAAGACAAGCAGCGAAGGTCGGAGAAGGACGGCGAAAAGCAGAAGAAGAAGTCCAAAAAGCCGAGAAGAGAGTCAAGATCGGAGGATGAAGACGATCTTGAGCTTAGTGGGAAGGAGACTGTGGTCGAGGAGCGCTTTCGAGCTGGCAAGAAGGCCTCTAAAGGACTTACAGCCTACAAGGAGGCCGTTGCAGGCAAGTCTATGCATTCGTTTCTCCTATTCTTACATGCTGACCTGTTTTCTCTCCCAGAGCGCAAGCGGAAGGAAGAGTCCGCCAAAGCAAAGTCAAAGCAACGCGTCTTGGACTCGGACGACGAAGTTATTGTCAAGCGAGCGTCGCCTGCCAAGCACAAGCGAGTACTACCAAAGTTTTCTGGCGGCACCTCCGACCCTGATAAGGACTCGGACGATTCGGAACACTCGGAGGAATCAAGCGATACTTCTTCGAGCGACGAGGGTCCGGACGAGAGGGGGAATCTTAAGGGAATGATGGTGGATGCGGATGAGGATGAGGAAGACGAAGAAACCAAGGACCTTCGTCGATCGACCTTGCAGAAGCACACGGACAAGACTCAGGAGTTGGATTTTTTCGCCAAGGTGTGTTCGACATGGTGCGATTCCCTTCCCAAATTTCTGACAATTCGAATCTCAACAGACTTACGTCCAGTGGATTGTACTGCAATGTGCTGCGCCCAGGATCGACTGGCTGGGTCTACCCAACTCCGACTTCCAGCTAGCATTCGACAAAATCGAGGGCAGGCTCAACGATGTCCTCGACTCTGTTCGCTCGCCTATTTGGCGAAGAGATTTCCGCCGATTCCTTGACTTTTACCCCGAGTTTGGAAATGTCGAGTTTAAGGTCTATGGAGGGCATGTAGAGGGACAGAAGCAGCCTGGATGCGGTGCGTTCATCTTCCAGGGGTATCTCATAGGCCTACCCACTCATGCTCACAATTCTCAGACGGCTGTGGCAAAACCACAAAGCACGAGATCACAGATCTGGGATGCACTCGTGTGCGTACCACTTTGATCAGATCAGGCGTCATCAATGCTGACCTTTTGATACAGGGCCAACCTTACCATCGGGAGTCCTTCAAAATTCGCGACGACACGATTTCTTTTAGCTCCTCTGAAGAATCCTCCTCAGAAGAGGAAGTAGATGTGCCCAAGCGCCGTCGAAAGCATGGCCAGTTCCCGCTGGGCTCCGCTTGTGCGGGGTACGACCCTTTTTCTCCGTGTTCTTTCTCTGCCACAAGCTGACTACCGTCACCCTTTCTAACACAGTCGTGCAGAACGTAAGTCACCCTATACGTCTTATTTTCCATGTTTGGGAAAGTAGTCTGACCAAACTTCTTCTGAAGTTTACCACGAACTCCGACACTGGTCTTGGAAACTCCACAAAGATGTCATGGAGGTATTAGGAATCCCCGACGAAAGCAAAGATGGCGTCAAAACAGAAAAGAAGGGCCCACGGAGGCCTCCAATATGGCGCTGCATCAATAAGCCGTCGAGACGTGAAGGCGAGACGGATGAGCAGAGAAAAGTTGCCCGCCACGAGTGGTACAAAAATTTGGGTGTCGAAGCAAACCGTTGCTTTGATGTGCTGGAGAGGCAGGGGTTTGCGAAGAAGAAGTCGAAGGAGCTGCTTGGGCTGATAGCGAAAGGGACGGCAAAGTATGCGAAGGGTTGAGGAAATGCAAGGGACGATTTTTGCACATTTGGACTTGTTTGGTTTCGCCCAAGCATCGAGACAGCGCAGGTTCTCTATCGTCGCAGAGAGTTGTAATGCTACGAGCGCAAACGTAGACAGGTAGTCAGCGACGTATTCTGGTTCCTGACAAAAGACCGCCTCACTTCTCCGAGACCATACATCTTGCGGTGATATCTGTTCGAGCGGTCAGCATTTATTGACGTGCAGGCAACTTGGCGTCTTACGATAGCAGTATGGGCCCTCGCCCGGGTGGGAGATCTTCGCCGGTTTTCACAATATCTGTCCCAGCCTGTAGAACGTGTATTGGTGCCCGGAAGTATTTTGAAAGCGCGATAATCTGAACGTTGTAATGATCAGCAGTCACGCCGCGAAGAACTATTTCAGACTCAGCAGCTTACCTCTGGTTGCCCTCCCCATTCACCCGTCTTCTCAACAGTATCACAATATTCACCGTATTCCGCTGAGAGCAAGAGATTCGTAAGCATCTCGAAGTGAATGCGGTTGGAAGCGGACCTGGTGTCAATAAACGGTCTTCTGGAGTGTCGAGGAAGGGTAAAAAGTCGTCGGGGTGGGCACGCATGTATTGCGCGGCGTATGATCGTACTGAGCCGTAGGTTTCTTTTCGGTCCTGTGAATGGGATCGATTAGGCGTTGCGAAGGTGGCGAGCCCGCAGCTGCGACGCACATTGAGTGTGAGCTGTAAGTCGTTTACTTGGTCTGCGATGGCGCTATACAAGCTGCGCAGAGGAGGTTGAGCCATTTTGAGAGCGAAGTAACCAGCAGACTTGCAGAAGACTCACCAGTGGCCGTCTGGCTCAATCTCCTTCACCCACACGCCCAGTTTCTTGCACCCAATGTCGATACTTTTTCGCTCTTCTGCAATTGACTGGTCGTCTTCCGCTGCAACCTCCGCATGTGCAGCTTGCTTTGTCTGCTCGATTTGATCTGCTTTCCGAAGCTGTGTCGAATCGAGGCACGTCAGCAAGGCCGACTCCAAAGTGGGGCACGCAAAGGTACAACGGACGCACCTTCCTCGCCTGCTGTCGTGAAACCTTCTTCTCGCCATTCCCATTGTGTCCAATGTGCAGCATGCCCAGCACATCCTCTTTAAAGTCGTGCAGTACGTTGTGAGACGACGAACCAGACTTTGGTGTCGCAATTGTCTCCGATGGCGTCCGTGACGGTAGAGTGCTCTCGAACACGATTGGCTCGTCCACGAGCGTCTTCCCGGTCAAATGCCTCGCATCTTCACTCTCCCGTGCCGCTAGTTGCTCCAGCAGTCGGTCTGCAAGGTCAAGCACCTCGCTTTCCTCCCCATCCGCTACACCATGATCCGAGTACCCGATAGCAGCGCTGACGACGTCGAGCTCACTGGACTTGATCTCAGTGATGCTGTCAACTGCCCCGCCCTTCTTTGCCTTTGCTTTAGGTTTTGACTTTTTGGCGGGTTTGAGCTTGCCGCGTGAGAGGAGAGGATTCGGCGCGGGAGCTGGCGGTTGCACTGGAAGTGGAGGAGTGGGGATAGACGCTTGGATGATCTCTAGTTGAGCCTTGTTTGCTTCATGCTGTTGTGATAACTCTTGCATGCTTGCGTCAACGCACTACACCGAGCGCCCTGGGCAGCCAGGTCGCCAAGCGCCAGACCTTTTCCGCCGACAAGTCCGCTTCGCAAGATACTTTCGAGGTAAAGAACTCTGAAAGATCAAGCGGAGACGAGGAAATCCTTTACTCAAAGCGAGTCGTCTTTTCGATGGGGAAAATGTGGGACTCATTGTGCATCTGACAACTTGTCGCGTTTCACACAAGTTTTCGCAGTAGTTGGTGATTTGATGTCAGTAAACGAACGCTTCCTTCTGCTTCTAGGTTCTTGAAGGTTGCTGAGAATTTTTGAAAAAGGAAAATTTGCTTTGGGATTGCCTGTGAATTTAGAGTTCACGTCAACAGGAAGCGCGAGACCTCGCGACTCGGAGACGGTGTGGCAAATGCGCGCTGTTGCGTCGATTTCGAAGTCGTGAATTCGTAGGAAGTACCGTTTCCACCGTGCTTTGGGAAGCGCACCGAAACATACGAATGTGGATCCTTACTCCAGTGCGTCGCCTCCAAGGTTGCGGAGCCCTCCCGTTGCCGTCGCGGCCCCGGAGTCCGGACCTCAATGAGATCCATTTCATACATAACCGACCCAAACCGACCTCCTGGTTGGTGTAAGGCCTCTCACCTAAGATGAAGGTTGACAGGAACCGATTTTTGAGGGTGTTTCAAGCGTCATTACCGCGTACCGCGAATAGGACGTTTCTCGGGGAAGGCACGGGTGGGAGGAGCCCCAGCCGCCAACTCACGAGTCGACCTTGCGCTTGTACCAAAATCTTCCTACTTTTCCTAGCCTCGCTTCCCCAACTCTCGTTGCCGAAGTCGGCACACTCTTCATTTTTAACGCATCAACGTTCAGTCGGTTCGCACCTCTTCCTTCCTCCATCACCCCACACCTCCGCGTTCCCCCACTCACCCCCCGGATTCAACAGAACCAATCACATTGGTCTCAACACATCCTTTCTCCTGAACACCTTTTGCCATGGAGGACTACGCCGTCTACGTTGGGGCTCCCATCTTGGCCTTCGTCGCCTATTTTGTCCTTCCCTACCTCTCCTCGTCCCTGAATAAGTATCCCGGTCCACCGGCAGCTAGGTTTACACGCCTCTGGCTGGCGAAGACCGCTCGGTATGGAGTCAGGAGCGTGACAGTCCATCAGGAGCACCTCAAGCACGGAAAGTTCGTGCGCATTGGACCCAACGAGGGTAAGTTCTGGTGCTCTTCCCCTCGACGCAGCCAGCTCACTCGGCATCCCGACCTCTTAGTATCCATTGCCGACCCTGCAGCTCTTCCCATTGTTTACGCTCATGGAAGCGGTAGCACCAAGAGTGATTTTTGTGAGTAGCCAGTGCTGCAGAGAGAAGGTCCCTGGAGCTGACCGAACTCCTCCCGAAGACGACGCTTTCGTCTCAATCTTCCGTGGACTCTTTAACACTAGGGACCGTGCGGAGCACACCCGGAAGCGCAAGATTGTAGCAGTGAGTCTCACTCTCCTTACCGCACTTGCTTCCGCCCTGATTTCCAGCCTTGCAGCACACATTTTCTCCCAAAAGCGTGCGCGAGTTCGAACCGTGAGTGCTTCCACTCCCACTGCACTGAACAGCATCTTGCTCACACTTTTCCATTCCCGCAGATACATTGCCGAGAGTGCTCGCACACTACTTAGCAAGTGGGATGCACTCGGTGACAAAGCACAAAAGGATGCCAGCGGCGGCAAGATGAAAGGCTACGCGGTTGTAAGTTGGCCACGCTCTACCGTACAAAGCACCAGCTAGAGCCTACATACTACACAGATTGAGCTCCTCGATTGGCTGAACGCCCTTGCATTCGAGTACGTGGTTTCTCAACGCTGTCTCCACACGAAGCTAATGTGGTCCCTTCGGCAGCGTTATTGGAGACCTCGCGTTTGGATCACCCTTTGGTATGCTCGATCACGACGCAGCCGACTTGGTCGCAATTACTGGTGAAAATGGCGAAATCATCCATGCACCTGCCGTAAAAATTCTCAACGAGCGCGGAGAATTTAGCGCAACACAAGGATCCTTGCCGCCCTGGGTCCGACCTTACACGAAGTACATCGACCCTTGGTTCGCGAGAGGTCAGAGTTCGGTCACCAACTTGGCAGGAGTGCGTTACTTTCCTTTCGTTTTGCCCGCGTTTCAAGAATCTGACTGAATTTTAACAGATCGCAAGGAACAAAGTCAACGCAAGGCTTCAAGCTGGTCCTGGAGACCGCAAGGACATCTTGACCCACTTGCAGGCTGCCCGAGATGAAAACGGCTTGCCATTGCCCAAACCTGAACTTACTGCTGAGGGTCCGTTTTCTGCATCCCACCCCGACATCAAGCCAGCGCTGACGCTCCCTGTTATCAGCCCTCACGCAATTAATCGCTGGAAGTGATACTACCTCCAACTCGTCCTGCGCCATCATCTTTTTCATCATTCGCAACGAGCGCGTTCATAAGAAACTGCGGGCGGAGCTCGACGAGGCTTTCGCTGGACGCGGAATCGAAGGAGTTCTTGAGTACGAGGAGGTAAGTCTATATGACCTCGGTACCTTATTACACTCTTACTCATCTCTCTTACTTTCGCGGCCATAGACCAAGGGATTGTGAGCCGTTGTCCCCTCCCGCTTACAAAATCGCAGTATTGACGCACAATTTTCCTTCTCCAGACCATACCTACTCGCCTGCATCAACGAGGCGCTTCGTCGTCATTCTACCTCTGGAATGGGTCTTCCCCGAATTATGACCAAGGAGACTGAGGTCTGTGGCGAGGTCTTCCCTCCCGGCGTGCGTCCCATTTTCCACTTTGCCTTCCGAGACAAGTGCTCATTCAATCTTCCGTCTTCAGACTATACTCTCCGTTCCAAGCTACACTATCCATCACCTTGAGAGTGTCTGGGGCAAGGATGCACTGGAGTATCGCCCCGAGAGGTGGCTTGAAGACCCTGAGAAGACCAAGGAGCTTGAGAAAGCCCTCAATATGTGCGTTCATCTAATCGATCGAAAGGAGCACCCGATCTCACTATTCTGTGTTTATTTTCTCGCACCAGCTTCTCCTTCGGTCCCAGGTATTTGCTCTTCTTCAATGTGCGACGCGAATCCCAGCTGACACGCATTTCACAGGTCTTGTGTCGGACGGAACGTCGCCTTCATGGAGCTCGTGAGTGTCTATCAGTTGTTAGCCTCCACCTTTGACTTATCCTGTGCGATTTGAAGGTTATCTTTATTTCAACTTTTATCTACCGCTACGACTTCAAGCTCGTTGATGCCGAGCGAAATGAGCTCGAGGTCGCTGAGGGATTCTTGCGCAAGGTGCGTTGCTAGTCTTCTTCTCCTGGCAGTCCCTTCTTCTGACGACTCGTTTTCTGTGTAGCCCCTCGGCTGTCAAATGGGAGTCAAGCGTCGCGAAAACGTTGTCTGAATGGACGGAGGCGAAGGTTTCGATGGCTTCTGATGGCGCTTCGTGCGACCCTGCACTCCCGATATCTTTTTGGTCCATATCTGCGAAACTAAATGAAACAAAACAAAGATTTTATTTGATACATGCCTCATTGTATTACACCTCGAAGATCTGTCGAGTGAGCGCTCCAGCACCACCAATCAGCACGTTCTGGTTTTTTCCGATAAGCGGTGACGCGGTGCAGCCCGCGTCGAGCAGGCAAGCACACCCGGGCAGTGCGGATAGAGAGGGTGGTCAGGATATGGGTAGAGACCTGGATTCTCGGGAGCATGAAAACGCACTGCATGGAGGCAGCGCAAAAGATAGCATGTCGCTGATACTTGCGGCCGGCCCCTGAGTCGCCAGCGAAGATTTTTTGCGCGCGTGTGCTTGTCGAGTCTCTTCAC